>BMAU01004368.1:0-140000 GCA_019973935.1 Trichonephila clavipes
TTAAGTCACTGATTATCTCTAAGTGAATGGCCCCTTTGTTACAAGGCAAATAAATATACAAACATAAACTTTAATTTCAGGACCTTTCCTCTGATATTTATTTTTGATAAAGAAGGGTCCACACAAATCAATTCCAGTTGAATTAAAAAGACCTTATCGGGAGTTATTCTTTCTTTTGGCAAATCGCCCATTTTTTGAGAACAAATTTAGGATTGAATTTAAAGCAAATTACACAGTTATGCGCAACTTTTCTGCAAATATTTCGCCCGTGAATTGGCCAATATTTAAGTCTAACCTGATAAAGTAAATGTTGGGGCCCAAGATGAAAATATTTCTCATGGTAGTATTTAACAATAATTATAGTTAGTTTACTTTTCACAGGAAGCAACATGGGATGTTTACTCGAATAAGGAAGTCGAGGTGTTTCAGTCTTCCACCTACTACTCTAATGATTCATATCATCTAAAAATGGGGATAAATTTAAAATCTTACTTTTATTACAAATGCCATCACCATTTTTGCACTTTAGCTCATTTCCTTATAGAATGAGCTAAGCTGTACGCATTTCATTAAATAAATTTCTCTTCTTTTCATCTCATCTGAAGTAGAGGTCCCGTTTTCTTGTTAGTTGGATTTCTAATGTTAAATGGAAACCTGTAAAGAAAACTTAACACTCGAACGATAGTTAGGAAACTTATTACTACGAGAAAGTAAATGATCAAAAAATGTTTGATTAAAGTTTAAAGTCAATACAGTATGTTCTTTAGAGTCCTTTGATTTTAGTTCAGGCAAATAATCTACTTCATTCAGTTCCGGGCACTCAAGAACGGTTTGGGGAGTTCGTCCGTCAGTTCTTAGGAAGGCTGGACCAGTCCACCATTTGTTGTTGGAAATAAGTGTATCAACACTAAGTCCCCTAGACAAAGGAAATCACAGGGATTGTCTTGTCTGAGCAATGAAACCAAGAATCAGGATCAGATTAGCTCGGAGATCTCCTGCACTCTGTTAGCCACGAATTGTTTCCATCTTTTAGAAGGAGCCTTTAATCCAAGAATAGGACTATTTTGGAGTCTGTCCCAGTGGAACACTTTGCACTCCTTTTCTTGCGGACGATTTCTTGAACCCTTGAACTCAATCAGGCTGCTACTAAAGCTCCCAGGAGGGCTCAAGTCGAGGCAAAGTAACTGCTTTCAGGGGGTCCCACCCTCGTTTTGAAATGATGAGATTTACGAGGCACTTCATTTTGTTTTCTTATTTTCACGTACGCTGCTCTGTAAAAGCGAGGTTGTAGGGCATCTCGCAGAATATGTGCAATTTCAATGAGGTCACTTACCTCATCATTCGTTGAATCAAGAACTAACCTTGGAATTCTAAGATTATCTGGGCAGTTCTTTACACCGAATTAACCACTTTTCCTTTAACTTTGGGGTAAAATTTCATCCCAAGTTATTTTTTTTTATCAAAGTTCTTGTATGAGACATTTTTATTCTTATAGTAAAGGGTGAGAGCAATCCCAGGGGATCAAATATCTTCCCTATTGTTTTGTAACATAAATCTTTTAGTATTTTCGTTTATCGAAATGGATTCCAGCAAACCTTTAGTATCAACATCAAGACAGTCATCTAGAGTTTGCCAAGCCATACCTAACACTTTTGTTTTGTTTTGTTCTAACCTGATGGATGCATCCATAGGATGCGTGTCAAGGGCTTTTCTTCAACCGCCTACTGAGCCATTAAAACGGTATCATTGCTGATCCATTTCGCATCTCCATCCCTGCTTCTTTTCCTTAATATTCTTAGCGTGGCGAGACATGAAAGAGCTTCCTCTCGAAGTATCCTGTCCCGTAATCAATCATCCACATACATGAAAGAATCTAAATGTTGTACAGTTATGGGATGAATTTCGTTATATTTCTCAATGTGATATTTGATTGTTGCTGCTAGTAGAAATGGACTAAATTAACTCCAAAATCACCCTGTTAAATCTATAAACTTTGCAAAGTGAGCTTTTCCCAATACGTGGATTACTATCTGTCCATAAAAACCGTACAAAATCTTTATGTTTATCCATAAAGCAAATTTGAAGAAAAGCCTGACGAATATCCGATGATATTTGCAACTCGATTTAGCCTGAAATTAATTAAAACATCTAAAAGATTAGGATTCAAATTAGGTCAGGCCACAAGCAATCGTTCAGTGATAGTTCGTTAGCTTGGTGTGAAGCTGCATCAAAAACAATACGAGTAGAAGTAGTAACATGACCCTCCTTTTTTATCGCTTGGTGTGGTAAGTAATACATTGGTTTTTGTGTACATTAATTTCGTATCATTGACCTTTTCTATGATTCCTTGATTCAAATAATCTTGAATCGTTTTCTTTGTATTGAGTGTAAAAGGGGTTTTATCTCTTCGTAACCTTCCCCCCATAAACTCTGGAAACGTTGCTTTGCCACAGAAATGTTATTCGACAATTCGTTCCAATGTTTACGAGTAATTCAACCACATACCGATTATTATTATATTGTACAGTTTCCTTAAAAATATTCATAGCTTGGTCATCTTTCCGATAGCAAGGGTCATCTTTTATGCCAAGGGGATTCGAGCTCAAAAAACAGCTTTAATGTATCATCAACCGAATCATTATCTTTAAAGTAACATGAGAAGTTATTAGTATTGGTTCCTGAGTCGTCTCAGCAATCCATCAAATTCAGTTTCCCTAAACAACAATTCTTTATTTACTTTATATACGTTATCTTTAATTATTCTAAAGAAAATATCCGCATTCAGTAAAGCGTGAATTTCCTTAGCTTCGTAAAAATAGGGATCTGATAATTCTAAAAATTCAGGAATTTTTTATTTCGAAAGGAAACATCTAACGTAACACTTGGTGTCAACCCGGTAATTTTTCAGTCATAAAATTCTACGTTTTCTCTAAAAGTACCACTTTATTAGAATTTTGGATTTTTCCCTTTAAGTTTTGTTTTAATGAATTGAGTCCTGAAACTGAGGAATTTATCTTTTCTATTGCAATACCAAAGAAAATCACACATTTTTCTGGATATAATATTAATGTTAGACGCTGGGTCAAAAATGACGGGACATTTTAGTTCTCGGCCTTCATTATTTCGTGAAAACGCTACCCGTCGCTATTAACACGTTCTTTCTATGTTTGAGAAGCAATGCTACTCAAAACTGTGTTCTGTGTGGAAGAATCCACCACATTCGATTCCAGTCCTCCGGGTTAGTTAGTACTGGAAGTTCGGCAGAGGGAATAACCCATTTTTTTTTCGGTCATCTATTGCCGCAGTACAGGGAGCGAGAATGTTTTTGCCACATGGGCACACGTCCCGAAATACATTGCATCCTTTTTGTGGTTTTTCGCAAACACAGTTCACATAACTTATGCAGACGGACTAAATCTAATCGTTTTCAAGGGTTCAATTCTAGAAACCTTTTGCATCGAAATATCGGATGTAAAAGTTTTATCCTTACAAACTATGCAACTCTTGTTTTTCAACAGATCGATTCATTAAAGGTTGGTTTTTTGTCTTAAAGGATAAGTTAGATTTTCTTAATATCGTTTTTTTTTGTTTCGACAATACAATTTTTATCTACGGATAAAAGAATGGTTTCGCGTTGTTCTAAAAATGCAATAAATTCATCAAATGTGGGAACATCTTTTTTTGCTTTTAAACTCAGTTCGAAATTTTTCGTGATTCATTATCCAATTTCTTTAGCATAATATTTAATAAAAATACATTAAATAAATTATTTTGCTCATAGTTTAGTAATTTTTAGAGCCCGTGAGTTTTTAATGCAATCAATCATTTCACGAATTTCTTTCGGATTCTCACGTTCTATCTTCTTAAAATTTATTATTTGTTGCACATGAATATCGACAATCAATCTTTTGTTATCATATCGGGATTCGAGGTGCTTCATACAATGAAGAAAATGTATCGAAAGTGGAGCAAATTCTTAGCTTCATTTGATAGACAGGAATTCAAATAATACAATTTCTGTGACTATAAGTCAGTTGTTCGTTAGTTGTAATTAAATCGTCAAATTGGGATTTAAAGTTACTAAATTGTTCATATTTTCGAAAAGGTGGGAAGTATTATAGGTGGAATTTTGTTTGAGCAAAGTTCCATTTTCGTATTTGTTTTTCAACTGCAGTCACAGACAATGATACATTAATTGAGTTAATCAATTTTTTAACTCTTACCTCCAAATCGTTCAGACGTGTTTCACATTTGTATAAATCTTCTTCGAATTCCGCTTCTTCTGTTTGGGTTTGCGGTTTCTAATCCAAAGTAGCTCCTTCAATTCGTCAATTTTCCTCTGGAGTTGGTCAATTTTCTTGGGTTTGACCTCAGTTCGGTGATAATCAACATGTTCGGACGTTGTCCATGAAGGTTGCAATTCTAGTAATACTTCCTTTTAAGGAAGTTTTAGCTTTTGTTTATAATTTTTAAAATATCCATCGCGCTTTAGTTCGTGACTCCGGCTCGACGGACCAAAATGTTCGTGAGTGTCACGAGTTTTAATAATATGACGGACCAAGTCTTTCCGACTAAAATTTTAATAAAACCAAAGGTAACAGAAGTTATTATTGGGTTTCGATGTAAACAAGTTATTACCCACGTCAGCAATACTCCAATCTTTCAGCTTCTCCGACTTATATAGTCCGGTTGGCAGGTGCGCACGCAGGCATCTTCACGCATACGTCATACTCGCAGTCATCATTACGCAGGCGTCAACATAATCTTTAGCTCAATCATTTTGATAAATGAATGTTACGAATACTTTTGATTAAAAATGGAATATATCTTATATTATACAATTTTTAAATTCATCCCAAAGATAACTAAGAAATCAAGTGTATGATAACATTGGTTATTTTTTTACTTAATGAATATTTATACAGCACAGACGCATACAAAACATTTTAAAATACATAAACTTAGGTATTTTAAACATGTAAAAGAACATGAGATTATTTTTATACAATTTGTGCATTTTTTATTATTAATATTTTAAGATATCCAAACACGTTCGGAGTACTTTTTAACAAAATAACATATTTAAACATTATGAATACTTTTCAGGACTCAATACCAATAAAGACTAATATTTAAGTAACACAATATTTAAAATAAATTACTTAAATTTTAGAAAAATCTCAATTATATGTGAAATTTTAGCAATATTTTTGAAAATTTTCAAAGCAGTTAGAGAAAAAGTAATAAACGTATATTAGTAATAGAGTATTAATAATACAAATCAGATATATTTATCTAGAAAATGTACTAAAATTTTACTATTTCCTTAAAATTTCAAAATTTTAGAGCTGATTGAGTAAACATAATAAGAAATGTGACATTCTTTACGAGACCATTATTTAAACAACTAGCCATAACTCAAAAACGTTTCTTACAATATGAAATATTTTAGTACATTCTCCAGAAAACAACATAAATATCAGGTTCAAAAAGTTTTACAGAGATACATGTGTAACATTATGCGTTATAAGACTCGCCATGATATATTTTAAGCAATTTGAATAACTACTTCTGGTAGATCAAAGACCCACTTCCAGTTTTTCTAACTTTATGAAATTAATTGTAACTTGGTATCTGGTTAGTGCAGAAGCAAAAAAAAGTATGTTTTGTAAAGTCAAAAGATAGCTCTGTTCAATAAAATAAAAAAACAAAAATATCTGTCTTGACCAAATTTGGACATTTTCAACGTGTTCGGATACCTTAAAAATCCATTCCATACGATTTCCACTTCTTTGTGAAGTTAAGTTGAAAAATTACAACGGAGTCACATAATTTCTAAAATTATTTTTATTGATGGATCATAATTAAAATGTATATAACGTTCTAAATATATATATATATATATATATATATATATATATATATATAATGTTTCACTACGAATATTTGAAATATAATTTCGTGAATATTTGTTCATTGATCAATTGAGTAATTGTGTTAGTTACTAATGCTTAATAATAAATTGTTAATGTAAACACAGGGTGCCAAAACAATTTGCTTTAAAATTTATCAACGTAAATATCAAATGTAAAATTAGTAACGCTGAACTAATTAAGAATAATTCATTATCGTGTATTGATCTCGTGGGAAACTGGTTCAGATATAGAATAAGAATGGAATTCTCCCCCATCCCCTAAATCTAAGGACGATTATCTGGTACTGAAAATTAGATCAGTGAGAAAGTTTCTTACTTTATCTATAGGCACTTTTATTTAGCCAGATATTTCTTTTAAAGCATTGTCCTTTTTTATTCTATTTACTACTAGTACATGATGCATTTTCATTAGAATTAAGCTTGAAGTATTTGATTATCATATAAAGAGAATAAAAACACATTTTACCAGAAAATGACAAAGTATATATCGCATATATTACTTTTAAGTTGACACATTTCTAAAAGGGTTAATGTACGTAGACAAGTCAACATTGTATAGAAATTTCTAGTCAAAAATGTATCAAATATATCTCTAGTCAAATCCTATAGCTACTGAAGATCAAACTGTAAAAGGGCTGAACAACTTTAATTATTAATGTGCAAGCTAAAATCATGTTGATGTTTGAAGAATGGGGGTCAAGCTCAAGCGAGTCCTCATCATTTGGCTATGATTAAAATTTAATAAAACATATTAAGAGGTCCATTGGCAATAACTGTTGTGTTGGTTTTGGATTGTGATGATACTAATTTATCAATCAGAAATACATTCAGTCAACTTGCTCCAATCAGTAAATATGAAAATCTGATTTTTTGTCGTAGAAATAAATGTGAATAATAAGGTAAAAAAAGTATGATTGTGAAAATTCTATTTTCCAAGGTAGAAAATTCTTTAAAAAATGGGAGGGGTTCGTATTGGAGGACTCTGTTGTAAGTAATTTTAAACCAAATGACACCAGTTGGTACCCCCTCTCCTAACTACCACAACACACCTTCGGGAGGACGACTTGAAGTAAAACCGATAGAAATATTAAAACTCCCCCCCCCATTTTTGGCTCAATACTACATTAACTTCACTATCAAACAAACACTCAAAATATTTACTTGTATGCCTTTTACTGAGTTATGGGGTAGTTTCGATTTCCTTTCATCAATGCCAAAAAGCTTCTTGTTATTAATCTACCACAAAAAAAGAGCTTATTGGTATCAAAATTGATAGATTGGATTGCTTAATTAATGTAATTTCCTGCTAAATTTTTAATACATTGTTTTTAAATAACTGAATTTCTTAGTGCATTAGTCCTTGACCGGGCCACTCAGAAAAAGACCAGTGGGGCATATGCTACGCGTGGGCTTCAGGTTAAGTATCACTGCTCTAAACCATTAGTTATAAGGTATTATGATTAAAGTTGTGAAAATTACTTCACATTCATAGAAATAAGTGTATATTTACGAAATTAAAAAGAGTGGCAGTAAGAGGCTTCTTTGTACAAGGTTTCAATTAGATGTGTAGAATTCTAGTAGATTGTATAAGGCGTTTACTTAGTTGCAGGAGCCAAAAATATAATTTTCCTTCATTTCGATAAGGTTTCTTTATTCCTAATTGTACTCAAAATATTCTCCAAATATTTCAAATTTCCAAATTATTTTAGAAGGAATGAAACCAAAAAGTAACTTCGAACTGAATTATAAGAAATGACCTGTAATGAAAAAGGAGATTTTTTTAAATTCATAGAAATGGCTTAATAGTTAAGAAAAATATTTATTATACATAAAGAGTATAAGGCAAATTGCATTCCAGAGAAATCTTTAAATATCAGTTTAGTAAAAATACGTAAAGCATATTTAAAATTCTAATAAAAAATAACTTATTGTATAATAATAAAAGAAAACATGGAATGCATTAATTTTGCTAATTTATAATTAGCCTTATATCTGCTGGAAGTCAAAATTTACTTATTTAAGTAACCTTATTTGACTGAAATATACAAACGTTTAATGTTCTTCGCAATGATTAAATTGAATGTTTAAATCTGATCTTACTTTTTTTTTTACTTTCCAAAGTGATTTGTTTTATAAAAACCTATTGTTTCAACCCAACCTGAATGCAAATTAAATATTTTAAGAAAACTTATCTAATATAAGAATATATTCTTTACAACTAGTTGCATAAATTTTTATTTGCCAAATTTCTTGGCATACTTTCAGCATTAGCTTTATATCTGCTGGAAGTCAAAATTTTACTTTTTTAACTAACCTTATTTGACTGAACTATACAAACGTTCAATGTTCTTCGCAATGATTAAATTGAATGTTTAAATCTGATCTATTATTTTTTTTTTTACTTACCAAAGTAATTTGTTTTATAAAAACCTATTTTTTTGCACCAACCTGAATGCAAATTAAATATTTTAAGAAAATTCATCCAGTATAAGAATGCATTGTTTCCAACTAGTCGCATACATTTTTATTTGCCAAATTTCTTAGCATGCTTTCAAAAGAAGTAGCACAATAAATTGCAGCAGAATAAATTGAATTTAAATGGCTTATCTTTCTCACATAAATGTCTTATAACTCATGCATCAAAGGATTTGACTTTAAAAATGTACACCGTTTACCCATATTTTCTTTTTAATGAACTCAAAGCATAACTTTTTAAAGTAACCATTTATATTAAATTAATTTCGTTGCATTATAAAGTTCAAATAAAAAAATCCTGGGATATTCTTTAGGTTATGTGATAAGTTAATTTTTTCATTCAAATTTCAAAAGAAAGTTACCTTCTTAAATGAAAATTCAGGGAAAGAGAGAAAACATGTATTAACTATGATTTCTTTTATTAGTGTGACATTATGAACTATATTTAACAAACATTTACCTTTTAAAAACTAAATAAATTCAAAAGGTTATTATATTAACTGAAACGTATATCCAGAAAGATCTTTCACTTTAAGGCAAATTATTTATTAAAGCCGAGGGTCATATCCACCATATGGGCTGGGCGACTTTTGTGAGATTTGATATATTAAAATATATTTAACATAAAATAATATTTAAAATAGAATCAGTAATTGAGATATTTATATGAAAAACTTCAATAAGATAATGGTTAGTTATCAAGGTGGGCCATCTCATTTTAAGTTGCCTTGTTGCAGTCTTCACAAATCACTGTACAATGTTCATGGGCCTAATGAAAGGGAACAGTAGCTTCTTCTTCAAGTTCCTGGTGATGTTTCTTTTAGTTTTTCGTATTGAATAGAACATTGTACATCAGATATTTCTTCAATCCTGATTCAAAATGAAGGAGTCGTGGGAATGTTACGCTCGGACCCTCTTCGAAGGTGCTCTTTCAAAAGTTTCTAAATTAATTTTCCTAGAAATGTGTGCGAGGATCTGAGTGATTTTAATTCCCATAGAGATATTTTTGCTTATTCCAGCCACATTGAGGATTCGATAAAATTCAGTTACTGGCTAGACGCTTAGCATCTCTAGGATGTATCTCAACTTCCAGCAAAAAACAACAAACAAAAAACTATGAAACAGAAGTTACAAAATACGCGTTTCGAATTATTTTCGTATAAGACTGAAAACTACAATATTTTATAAGAAAATAAATTAAAATTAAGGAAATTGTACAAAATCTTAAAAACTAACGATGCTGGGCTCGCTGCATTTACCAGATTCAATGACCTCTGCCACCCGAAATATGAAATATAACCCTCGTCCTTGTCATCGAATCCTAGAGTGAGTGACAAAAAGCTGATAGAAGGAGGGGCGTGTTCTAACCCGTCGTGCGGACACAGCAATGAAACTATTAATGCTATGCATCTGAGAGATTCGCACGTCTAACGGAGGGTTCAAGGTCAATGAAAATAGTGGAGTAAAATGTCCCTGAAAATAAAGATAATTGTTCGTAAAAAATATTGGGAAGTGTTCGTCACAGTTTGACAATGGAACTTTTCATTTAGCTTCCTGCATTTATACAAATAAGATAAAAACTCGTGAATTTACATCCCGTGTTAAAACTAAAAAAAGGAACACTTAATCTTTATTTGCAAATCCCTTAAAAAGACAATGCATAAGTATTTTAATTTTTTCTTCTAAGATAAACTGAAAAAATAATTTATTTCATTTGCTTTCATTTTGTTCGGGTATATATGTATCGTTTTATGTGCATAAATATACATTACTAACATGAATTTTTTTTTTATGTTGATTAACTTGATTCAGTGAGTATTTTCTTAGCGCTTGAATGCTACATTGTCTTTCAAAATAATTTTCGATTAGCATTGTAATTTAAAGGAAAAAAAGATATTTGCTTCTCATTCTGAAAACATATCTGCAGTTGGTTTACGAATGCCAAAGGCAGGGTTCGTTTAAAATACTAAATATTAATGATCTTTAAAGAATATACCTTAAGAATCATAATGACAATAACCATGTTTTTAATATCAATAATTGTTGTAAAATAAAATAAGATTATAATGACAATAACTATACTAGAAAATAAAAAAAATTAAATTTAGTCAGGTGTATTATGCTTAGCAAAATTTAGTTATATTTATACGATAATTTTGCTTTGAAGTTAGTAATAAATGAATCTCTCTATTAAATGACTTCAAGCTGATAGAAAACTGTAAAGGAAAATATATTAATATATACAAATTAAACATCTCCCTTTTTCTAATAGTATTATGTAAAACAGAAAAATTGGAAATAATAAGCATTTATTTTATTCACAAATCATATTCTATAAGGAGAGAGAGAGAGTTTTAAGAGAATCGTTCTTATGTAAGACTAAATTTTAAAAGCTTGCAAGCATAATTTTTCCTTGCATGTTATTACCATTGAGATGAATATATGTGAAAATTTCTTAATTGCAATTTTTCCCTCAGGCAAAATTATATATATATTGTGACTGTTAATACTAAAGAACATAAAGAAATTAAAACATAGTACAACTTTCTTTATACTCGCATTGTATATTGCAAAAATTACATAATTGAGTTAGTAAATTAATCCCAAATAAAGTTGAAGGATTGTATAAAAATTGCTTAAGAAATAAAAATGTTTTAATTCAAAAAAATAAAACTAGTTTTCTTTGGAGAGTTATAAATATATTTAAATCAATGTAAATTGTTCCTCTGAATATGCTGAGCTTTTCTCTCATGTTAAAGCAAAATTTCAAAGGATAATTATTATGAAGATAATAATAATTTGAAGATGCAATGATGTCAAAATAAAGTAGAATTTGCAGCTCTTACAATGAATCCATTATTTTAAGTTTCAAAAATTTGCAAATCGTTTTTTAAATTTATTTTCACCCTTTATTAAATATGTTTTATCTGCAAATTAATACATAACATCTTTAATTATTAATCGTTTAATTGTCATCAATACAAATATAAAATAATGCATCATTATCTTGTTTTAATATTTTATAAAGACATTTTAAATATTATCATTCCTCTTAAACATAGATTAGGGACTCTCAATCAGTGTTTTGAGGAACACTGCTACTCTTAAATTTAAAATGAAGTCATGTTTTTGTAGTTAATACATGTACGTACTAATGACTCTTAGGTAATTACGTAAGATTTATAAAACATACATTATAAATTTTACAAACTGAATAAGAAATTGGAATCACATATACTTTTCACAATTCCTCTATTATTAGTTCATTCTCACCCTTTGCGTACTTATTTATATACTATATCTTGTTTAAGTCAAAAAAGTTGTATTCATCTATTCAAGTTCAAATATATTTTTTTAAAATTGCAGTGGATGACACTTGATGTTAACATATTTTTTTCAAATATTTATTCATTAATTAAATTTAATTTTTTAATTTTAAATTTATTCGATGTTATTTCTGACGAAGTTCTTACTATCACTCACAGATGGTACATCAGTAAGTTTTTCTGACAAATTTTTTTGATTCCAATACTTATCTTTTTTTTCATCGTTAAGTCCAAATAAGTTTTTTTAAACTTATAGTTGATCACATTTGATATGAAAACACTTTTTTTTTTAAAAAAATAATTCATTAAGTAATTTTATTTAACTAAAATAAAATTTTTCTTTGTTGAATTGTTGTATGAATTTACTTAGTACTTTTTTATTTTCATGTTGTAATTCTAATTAAAAATGAATTAAGAAAATAAATTGCACATGAAAATATGTAGTAAGAATTAGTACATTTTTATTTCCAAGAAATTTATAAGAACAAGGAATAACACACACAAAAAGTAAAAACGTTTAAAAAATAATAATTAAAAATATATTTGATTCAAATAAAAGAGTTTTCAGAATTGATTAAAATGGTTTTTCGAAGAAATATTTATCGACATTTTTACAATTAGTAAAATTTAAAAAAAATGTGGCCCCAAATACGTCTAAACCACATCGATTTCTTGGTCATTTATATTAAGCGTATATTTTGTTTCAGCGTCAGAGAGAGAGAGACATGAATATATATATATATATATATATATATATATATATATGTGTGGGGAGACAACAAGGGGTCCAAGACGTTGGTCTATCTTCTATTTTATTTTTAACATTAAACAAAAATTAATTAAAAGGTAGATAAGTTTTTACAGATAAGTTTGACGATGATATTCAGAAGGTAACGCCTGCTCGCGCACCTCTCGCGTTCTTCTTTTCTCTCTAATGTCCAAGAGTTTTTGTTTCTCTTCCACTATTTCGCAAGTTTCAGTTCGTGTTTTAGCTGCGCCTGCGCGCGAAGACTTGTGTTTTGCTTTTGGCTGCATGCCACAACGGCCATTCTGACCGTACGCTGTCCGCAGTGGTACTTCCATGGAGACCAGAGGAGAATCTGAAACATACAAAAAAACGGAACAGACAAGGACTATACGACAAATATACAGAGATTAAACATATCAAAATTTTGTTGAACTAGACAGTTTCTCCATCATGTGAAGGCACCTCTTCGACATCCGGAAGGTTCCACAGGAAAACATTATGTTTCACAGGCATAAGAACGTCTTTTTTAACAAGTTGATCTTTGGTTGAACGCATCGATATTTTCCTCTCTAGAGTTCTGGACGTCTGTTCAAAACGATTTCTCTTTTCCTTCGTTTCCACTGCCAGGGCTGGAAGATCCTTCGGAGCAACACAAACCGTCGATAATTACTATTCATAGGTGAAGGGGTAGGAGATCGGGAGATAAATTCCTCGGAACTCGTTTTCATGGCACCATTGGCTTTCTTACACAATACTATATCAGAACATTTTTCTCTTACAATACTCAATTTTAACTTAGTACTCTTAATTTTTATTACATTTATAATCCTTAATTAGAGAACTCGAATTATTTCTAGTATTAAAGTTTTTAACATATGGCAAATCATAACTAGAGTTTTCTATCACATTTGAAACAGAAACATTTGGAAAAAGAAATAGCACTAGAATAAGCATAAAAGCATGAGCACCTAAAGAGGATTCACTTTCATTCAATAAAACATCGTTCTTTGCGTGGCCTAGTTTCTCTATTTCAGAATATACACTGGGATGTATAATAAATTCTTCGGTCAAGGTCGGTGATATTGCCGTTCCAACTCTCAATCTAGGAGAGTGTTGATTAAGAGAAATATTTATGGGTTTAATTTCTACCATACGCTGTTCGCCAAAACATGAACTTAATGTTATGATCTCTTCGGAAGGTGTTTGTACTCTAATTAGTGAGGAATTTAAAACTGGGATCTGGCAACCTGAATCAATCAATGCTGTTACGGGCTGATTTTCTACAAAAATGCTTACGTATTGAAGATTTGCGCATTCTTCGCTATTTTGTTTTTCGCTCTCGACTTTCAAAGTATTCACGTTTATTTTATTATGGATGTGATCATTAGATTCTTTAGGTTTAAAACGCTTCTCACAGTCTCTTGCGCAATGAGATGAATCACCGCATATAAAGCAATTTTTATTTTTCTCTTTCAAGATATTGGGGATAGTTCTCTTTACTCTTTGGTTTAAAGTTTTGTGATCTATTTTTAAAGGGGTCTTGGGTATATCCATAAGTAATAGGAATTTCTTTATGTGATCTGCTTCTAGATGAAATATAAATATCACACTCTTTTTAGCTAAATCAATAGGCCTAAACCAATCTTCTGCTTCTCGAATGCCAATATGAGTTGCAGTTTCCTTATTTAAAGTTTCAAATAATTTATCAGAGATTATAAGATCACATAGAGATTCAAAGGAATTAACTTTTCTTAACGAACAATAATATTGGAAGTTTGCCGTCAATCTTGCAGCAAATTGGATGTATGCCTCGCCTGATGATTTTACAGCATTTTTAAATGAGTTTAAACACTCGCGAGGGGTTAATTCTCTGAGTACTATAGATTTTAGTTTTCATAGTCATTTAATTCCTCTTCTTTTAATATACAGTAAGACGTTATGAGGTCTTTCGCCCAGAAGATTTATTAAAATTTCAGATTTATATTCGTCATTTATTTTTCTTGGTTAAAAATGCGCGTTCTAATGATTGAAGAACAGATTAAAGTTTTCAGATCTGGTGGGAACAGGAAGAATAAATTTCTGATACTTTTTTATCATATTTTCTAGGTTAGTTTCGAACTGTTTATCTTCGACTTTAGCTGCAGGATTTAAACTTAATGCTTTATTTTTAGCCGTTTGAAGTTCGACTTCTTTTCTAACTGAGCTAACTGAAGTTTCGCGAGCTCAATTTTTTTTTTTTTTTTGTTCTGAAGTTACCTCCTTTCGTTTTGCGATACTCTCTCATCTATACAGTTTTGAATTAAAGTTTTAACGAAATCTGGATCACTTTCAAATGTACTACTGTTCTCAATTTTAGTCTTTAGTTTAACTATAGTGTCAGTACTTTCGACAATACCGTCTAGCTCCTCAACAACTCTTATGAGATCCTCTTTAAGAGCGTTTTTATACATTTTATAAAAATATGAAAAGATCCTACCTTTTTTTTTTTGGCTCCCTTGTTGCTCGCACGTACGATGTATCAATGAAGAAAAACGTTGTGAATCCACTGATTTCACCTCTTCGCAGTTTATATCGTTAGATGAAAAATAGTTCTTGAAATTGTTCGATTTGTCACCTCTTCGCAGGTGTTTGTGAGTGGTTCCAACCTCTACACAGGCGGAATTTTCGTCGATGGGTTTTCCAACCTCTACACAGGCGGAATATTTGTCGATGGTTCGTTGAAAAATACACCTCTACACAGGTTATTTTGTTATTTGTTCCGACCTCTACACAGGTGGAATATTTGTCGATGGTTCGTTGAAAAATACACCTCTACACAGGTTATTTTGTTATTTGTTCCGACCCTCTACACAGGCGGAATGAAGTTGAAAAATTCAACCTCTACACAGGTTGAACGAAGTTTCCGAAAAATGGCGGAGCGTCTCCTTCCCGGACGCTGTTGTTCATTGTCCAGACTTTGGTTGGTTCAAAATCGAAATTTTATCTATCCCGGCCGAGCCCCCATAATTTGTGGGAGACAACAAGGGGTCCAAGACGTTGGTCTATCTTCTATTTTTATTTTAACATTAAACAAAAATTAATTAAAAAAGGTAGATAAGTTTTTACAGATAAGTTTGACGATGATATTCAGAAGGTAACGCCTCGCTCGCGCACCTCTCGCGTTCTTCTTTTCTCTCTAATGTCCAGGAGTTTTTGTTTCTCTTCCACTATTTCGCAAGTTTCAGTTCGTGTTTTAGCTGCGCCTGCGCGCGAAGACTTGTGTTTTGCTTTTGGCTGCATGCCACATATATATATAATCTTAAGGTATCCGACTAGGTTCGGAGGTAAATTTTTCAAAAATTGATTTTGTGAATAATTTTATTGTTTTAAAGAACATAAATAAGCTTTAAAAGCCATAACTATTAAATAACTAACATGCATATCCCTTTTTTTGAAAAATCTAGCAAAATTTTTTAAGTTAAGAAAAACGTGATAAATAAAAATAAATTGCACAAGATGCAATTTTAATGTCATTGATATACTTCTTGATCCTTCCGAAGTGTCACAAACCGCAGGATAAAAAATAGTTTAAGAAATAAATATTTTATTTGTGTGTGTGCATTTTTAAATTTGATGGTCATGATTTTGCGACAAAATTACTTCATGTTCTAAGCTAAAAATAGCTGTAAAATGTGATTAAATGTAGCTGTCTTAAAACCTGCGGTTTGTTACACTCTGAAGAGCACATAGCCTGTATGTTATAAATTCCATTGCATTTGATTTGATTATTTAGAAGATATTCGGTTTTTGTGCACACATTATCATGAAAAATTCATTCTTCAAAAAACGAACTAAAAAAACATTTTTTATTAGTTAGATAAAGTAAATGCTACAAAAGAAGTTAAACAACTAGTTTTATGCATTAGTCCTTCTTCCTAAATAATTAATCTCTTTTTATCCTAATGACCCAAACAACACCAAACTCAAACACCTAAAACGCACTTTTTCATCCTAGTCGGATACCTTAAGCAAACAAATGTGCAGGATTGAGCACAAGTAAGAAGTGTTACCTAAAACAAACGTATGTTATGCAGATGGTTATTTAAAAGATAGAAGTAGAATTAAATTTAACTAATATTGCAAAGTTTTCGGTAAGAAGTAAAATAATCTTAACTCACAAAATATATCTTAACTTTTACACGAGAAACATCGAAAAAAATCGAGAATAATATATTACGGAAAAGTATTGACTGTTATAACTTTTCTTAAAACAATTCAATTTTGTCCAAGTAAATTTATGATTAGATTATGTTTTTATTTCTCCCAGCATCAAAGTTGTTTATTTGTAATCAAATTTATTGTATTTGTATGTTCTAGAACGTAGTACTTCAAACTTGAAGTTATTTTATGAATAAATTCGTGAAAGAGTATATATATTCTTGTGTTAAGCTAAACACATTTTTATTTTTATGCAAAATATTGCACCAGGTACTGTGAATTCGGAAAAAGAAAAATAATAATAAAATGATTTATATACTTATGGATTTGTATTAAAGCTGTAAAAGAGTTTGCCAAACTTTTTGTGATTAACACATTTGATGGTGTCGTTTGACATCTTGAAATCATAAAAACATACAGTTACCTCGCAATTGTTATTTGTTCACTTTTTGCTTAATTATAAAATATTTTAAAAATTGGTCATTCAAAACATTTTTGTGGACTATTGCGCCATATGAAGCCCAGTGGCTGAGTGGTTAATGCATCGCGCTTCGACACCGGGATCCGAAGTTAAAACCCCGGAATGGGCAAGGTTGACTCAGCCTTTCATTAATTCAGTAGGTCGATAAATGGGTACTGAACTTGCTTGGGAGCTTAACACTGAGGGTTTCGGTTACCCGGACAAACATCTGCCGCCATGCACCCTGGTCCAAGGTCGCGTATACTGAGTTGGAAACAGTAGATCTTGGCCCTCATGGACTGTCGCGCCACTGAGTTAATTTTGTTAAACCGTGTGATACTCTTTTAATATAAAATATTTTTAAAATGTATTGTTCGTTCAATGACATTTGAAATGTAGATACGACTTAATTTAAAATCTAGAAGAAAAATATGTATTTTAAATTCCATTATATGAAAATTATTTTGCTTATTGTAAAATATATAATCAGTGAACATTGGGTAGATCTTTTTATTTGAGATTTTGTATGTATATTATACTGGAGGAAACTGCCGTAAATTCACCTGACGAAGAGTATTACCAGATAAACGGGAAATTGATTTCAGTGTTTATTCATCTGAAAAAAAAAATATTCAAATCTTTCCGTCATAGATGAATTAGAGTGGGCTCTAATACCCCCTCTACGGAATATGTATTACTACTATTATTAATACAATAATGAAGATTATTTATTGGAAGCTGTGAGCTGATTTGTATTTACAATATTGACGTTTAACTGACGGAAGTTGGTTCTTCAAGCTATGTAATTTGAACTACGAAAATTTCCCCAGGCCAGAAGCAAGAATGCTGTAGGAATGTGTCTCAGTGTAGTAGAATGGAAAAGATATAAAAGTCCAAGATATGGAATAGTTTCTTATAAAGATAGCTTTCCCACCGTATCTTCGCTTACATAGCTGTGGTGCATATTACTGCATCTACGGAATCACAGAATTTCGATTTTATGTTAATACCAGATTGACCTACAGAGTCGTCTGAAGGAATGGGTCAACTAGGACCAGGGTCTGAACCTCGTCTCTTTCTCGAGAAAGCCTTAATAAGAACATGATTTGAATAATTTTATCTGTCAAATTTTATTTCCTGGTGTATTCTTTGAAACACTGGAAATTCCGGACTATACATCCACTGTCAACATGTTCAAGATTGTATTCTTATGTGATGACCATTGTCCATATATAGGCTCGGGTATAAATATATACACCATCATTATTTGTTAAGTCAGTCTCAGTCGGTCGAGCCGTTTTGAAAGATTAAAGTCACGCATATTTGTTTGTTTCGGTTTTGGTTGTTTGTACGAGTATTTGACAACGTATACTCAGGTACTATCTACTTTTAAGGGTCATAGATGTGGCCTATATTTGGGACCTACCTTATATTCCAGGGCTTCAATAAGCAGAAAGAAGACGTCCTCACAATACGCCAAAGATAGTTTAATAGAATCAATATTATTGATATCGCCCAAAATTTGGTGCAAGAGAGAAATGATGATATGTCTTGATAGTTGACTCATCAATCTGTCCTTTCCGGATTTTCAGTAGCATCGCCAGATGAATTCGTACGAGAATGTTGAAGCTTTCAGATGAAATGATACAATGCTTTTATAGCCACACATCCCTTTTCTTTGTTGAAAAATGCTGATAAAGAGAGTGAGCTATCTATTGCATAGATATATTGAACCTCAACCAGCAATTACAGTTTTGAGAACAATTTTCTATGACATCAGAAACATTCTTGTCGTTATTCAAAGTACCTTCATGAAAGCTTGTTAATTGCATGGTTGTTGTTTTGCTCCTGATGGCAACTGATCTATGGAGTCAGATCCAGATCCAGGAAAGTAATCGTGAAAATGGATTAGTTTTACGGGTTTCATTAGACGCAGCTTCGAGAATCACACAGGTGGCAGTACGATTTGTCTCGGTTCTATCCCAAATTTGAGAAAGAACACCCTGGGGGTGGTCAGGGGCTTCCCAAATATTTTCTTCTTCACTAGCCTTGACGATTACTTAGAGTGTTCTGCACATGCACTGCACGTTTACAAACATCCATGCTTCCACCATGATTTGATTCCAGACCCTACAGCAAAGCAGTCCACGTCAGCGACCAGTATACTGGATGAGAAGCTGATTGTATAATTTTTACTGCTATTCTTAATTGATATTTCACGGTGCATTTTTGGAAAAAAACAATGCTGAGGTACAGTGGTGGCAAAAGGTGCTGAACACACTCATATTTTAGCGTAATTTTTATGTTTGACTTCATTTTTCGTTATGAAATTATCGCACTATCATAAATATTGTTATTGACTTTAATGTATTTTTATGCTGATTTCAAATCTACTACTACTTTCTTAATGACTAAAATATTTTTGTAGTAAAGCTGCCTGAACACAATAATGTAAAATATGTGCATAATAAAACAATATAGAATAACATAATATGCAAAGAAAAATAACACGAAAATTGGACAAATACGGTATATTTAATATATATATATATATATATATATATAAGCATTTTTGAAAATTACATTGTTGTCACATGTTAGAAAATCAATATTTTTGGGCCAGCCGTTTGCTTTAATTACGGCTCTACATCTTTTCGGCATGGAATGCACCAATTTCAAAAAGAACATCTTTCGTGAAAATAGGGTTGAAGGAAAATATTAAAGCTTCAATTAGTTCAAGTTTGTTTGAAGGTTTTTTCTTTGAAATTTCATAACCAATTTTATAAACCATAAACTCTCTATCGGATTAAGGTCGGGAGACTGTCTTGGCCAGTTCATTCTATTCACAGTATGGTCTTCCAATGATTTCTGGACTACCTTTGCACGATGGCAAAGGGCGTTATCGTCGTGAAAAATCCATGACTGATTCCCCAAAAAGTCTTTCGCAGTTGGTAGCAATTTATTTTGTAGTATTTCAATGTAATCAATGGCCTTCACTGTTCCGCTAACGATGCGAAGTCTTCCAACACCATGAGAAGGCATGCAACCCCATAACATCACTTTTGTCGGGTACTTTACTATGGGCTTCAGACACTGAGGGCTGAATTCCTCATTTGTGCGTCGTCTTACATAAGCCCTACTTTGGTTGCCAGAAATACAAAACTGACTAAACATTACCTTTTCCCAGTATTTAATAGTCCATAATGAATATTCCCTTGCCCACGTCAATCCCATCTTGCGTTGAAATTCAGTCAGTAATGGTTTTGGGCGCGCTTTACAGCCACGTAACCAAATTTTCAGCAGTTTTCCTCTAACAGTTCTTGGGCACACACTCACATTTGATGTCAAAGTCCATTGTTTCAAAATTTTTTGAGGAATTAAACTTTCGTTTGAAAGCAATAACCTGTCTTCACGTAAAAGATGTTTTTCTTGGTCGTCCTGATCGCCCCCGTCGGCAATAAAATTTGTTTCAGAAAATCTTTCAAAGTTCTCACAACAGTAGAAATGCCACATGGTACTTTAGCAGCAATTTGGAGCACAGAATAACCTTCTTCCTTCAAATGTATTATTTTGTACCTTTTATTCTCAGGCAGATAGGAAAATTTAGCCATAATTCCAATATTTTTCACAAACGCACTTCAAATTGCTTTCAATACACTATTTTCCACAAGTACACAACTGCATTCAATACAATAAACCACGTTTTACCTTTTTCTTTTTCAACCCTTTTTCGCTACTGCTCTCTGACTGGTTGAAATAATGGAGCATTTCATTGGCGGAAAACACACTCTTTCTTACAGTGACCTTGTGCTTTCTTGTCAAGGTTTTTTCAACATATCAATGAAACTATTTACTTTAGATGAAATATACAAACAGATTTGAAATCAGCATGAAATAATACATTAAAAATGAATAACAATATTTAAGATAGTGCGATAATGAAGTCAAACACAAAAAATTATGCAAAAAAATGAGTGTGTTCTGGACTTTTTGCCACCACTGTACATATATCTGCTGTTATCTAACATGCTGCGTAGAACGTTGACACTTTGCCTTGTCCTGGAGATAGTCAAATACTTTCCTTCACCAATCTGATGTATGTCAAAACCGTTAAATCTCAAAGTCTTCAAATGAATGTTATGTGAATGTTTAGTGACAGGGATTTCTGCTTAATTGTCCGTTTTGTCTCTTTAAATGCAACATCTAAAGTGTCAGATCAATTAATAATCGATCACGCACTTCAGGTAAGGTTTTGGAAGTTTAACTTGGATTGCAAGATGTCACTAATAATTATTCCGTGCTGCAGTTTTTAAATTTAAAAACGGGATATCGGTATTTTCTTTAATGACAGACTATCTTAAATATTGCCTTTATTCTAAAATCCTTTTTTGAGAATTTAATTAGGTAATACTCAGTAAAAATAATTTCTTATAATTAATTGTTTTAAAAAAATTTTTTAAAAAAAATTAAAGGGTGTATTACGTGCATCTGAAAAAAAATTAAATTCGTAATTTCGCAATGATCTATCGTAAAGTCTTACTGATTGAAATAATTTGTTTAGAATGAAAAGAAATAAATTCGATTTCAAAGTTTGAAACACTATATACCGTAAAGTCTGGTGTATAACGTGCTCTTTTAACACTCAGAATAAAATGGAAATTTAATTAAAAATAATCGCCTTTAAAAAAAAAGATGAACATAAAAAAGAAGAAAGAAAAATTAGAGCTCTACATATATCGAACAACTGTTTAGTTAAAAGAAATGGCTCTACATATGAGCTTAAATGGTTAGAGTTCTAGAAGTATTTTACTTTTTCTCAAAAACTTGGAAAAAAACCTTGAATAAATGACTTAAAAACCCAAAAGAACGTTGTGCATGGGCATGTCAGGTTACTTCGTAGAAAAAGGTGGTGCGCATTATAAGGCAAATAAACCCCAAAATTTATAATTGCAGCTTGAAAGTATAGGTAGGCGTCATAGGGTGGTGCGCGTTTTACGTTAGATTTTACGGTACTTAATCAACATATGATTAATAGTATCTACATACGTAAAACTCACATATACAAATGAAAATTACTGCTGGTATATAAAACTATTCGAGAGTATATTAATATTTCTCCAGGGCAACTTTCCTATTGTAATAGTTTTACTGATAGTTATAAGCACTATAAACCCCATCGAACGATGCAATTCATTACAATTTTATGACAAGTCTTTCTAGAATATAGGATTTAATGATGAATGATTTTCTCAATGATGTCTGTCTGCGAAAAATGAAGAGAAAGTTTATTAATTTATGAATTTTCTATTCTATATATATATATACATTCATTTAAATAAACATTTATGAAAGTAGTCTTAAAATGTGTCTAAACCTGTACGCATAATTGTGCAATACATAATTGTACAATATATTTTGTAAAGTACTTGAAAATATCATAAGTACGTGTAATTTTGTTACTTCTTTTTACACAGACGCTAACCAAAAATTACAAATAAATCCTGTACTCTTTTTATACACACATGTGTCATAAATAAAGACTTAAAACGTGATAGAACAAATATTTATCCTATATGCTCTGTTTTTTTATGGTGAAGAGAAATAGTAATTAAATATTGTCGAAACAGCTGCGTATTTTCAGGAATTATTGATGGTATTTATATTCATCACTTCTTAGCTTTATTGATTTTATTGGCAATGATTTTATTTGGTCAAAAAATAATGTTAACGGAAAGTGAAAAGAGAATATTTTTCGTACAAGAAATATTCACTTCATATAAGAATAAGTATGCCATGTGAGTACCAGATAACTTTGGAATCAAACAAACTTAATTATCATTTCTCAAACAAGTAAAGTATGTACATCAAAGATACTTATAATTGCGAGAATGTGCTACTTGGACATGCCTTTGAGCTTCTGAAAATAAAACAAGACTAAAAAACTTTTATTTAGAACTAAATGGAATTCATAGCAACATTCACGAGAAAATATGACAAGAAAGATTTTTTCTAAAATTCGAAATTAAAAGAATTCAGAAGTGTTGTTTTACAATATATTATTTTTTTATTACTTCGTATGTTTGGAAGACATCGGGTAACTCCGTAAAAACGTATTCAATTGTCCTTATAAAAAAATAATAAAACTTCCAATATGTTTTAATAGAACCAATACTAAGCTTTTAATCTGATAACTAGTACTAATTTCGTCTTATAGCTAGTATACACATATTAACAATGTTCTTCAAATTTCAATAGATATTCAAAATGTATTGGTTTAATAATAGTGCCTTCTGTCCATTGTTTATCGTTTTACTTATATTTCGATTGTTTACTTCAATTTCTAAAGGGCTGCAGATTAGAGTTTTACCATTGCAGATCTGATACATTCCCAGAAGCCGGTATCTCTTTTTAGTGCGGTACCATATAGGTGAATATCAATTGCCATAGGTAATTTTGACACCCAGATTCCTCCCTTGAGGGAGGTACCTGAGCTTTGATGATGCGAATCTGTACTAGGATTTAGTTTTGTCAGGAGTACGCAAGCCAAACGGACACTCTAGGGATTTTTTACATGCCGTATAATGATACGACATGGTATCTGTCTATTTTCCACGAAATTCCCGTTACATGGGGCGGGTCGAATTCGCAACTTAAAATGCACAAGGCCAGTGAAAAACCAACCCCGCCACCCATCCGGCTTTGCTCCAAAGTAAATAAACTAAAAGTTTTGATAGATGAAGTGATAAACATAAAGCTCTCAATTTTCATAATATCACATGTCGCTGGTTTAGGATTTTTGATTACGCTTTATAATGTTCTATATTAATATTAATATTAATATTCTATATTAATATAAAATTATAATGTTCTATATTAATATTAATATTAATATTCTATATTAATATAAAATTATATTGTTCTATATTAATATTAAAATTATATCTATATAAATATTATTATATTAATTATATTATCATGTTCTAATATTAAAACTTCTGTTTATTGAAATGAAAACTAGATTGCGCAATGTGCATGTTTTGCTATATTCTCGTATCAAAATGGCTTCAATACAAGAACAGGCACAAGTTGTATAGCAATGTTCATCGAATTTATGTGAAATCGAAATTAAGTGAATTACGGACTACCTATAACGAAGTCCACCTTCAAAAACCACAATTTATAAGGGGCGTGAAAGATTTATGACGCTGGAATACGTTTGGTCCAAAACAAAAATCTGGCCACCCTAGAATGTTAATGATGCAATGAAACATTGTAGAAAAAAACAAAGAAGTTTTCTTTATAAAACACAAATAGTCGTAAGTGTAAATCTTTGTTATATATATAGTTCATTTGTATATAAAATTTGTAAGAGTAGATGTGGTGTAACTTAACCACCGTAAGTCCAGGACTTAGAAGAAATAAGCTGTTGAATAGGCTTTTAAATTAGTTTTAACGAGATACATCACAACTTTATACATATATACATTCAAAAAGAAAAAATGCAGCATAACATTTCTGCCGCAACTTACTCCACCATTTTACCGTACTCGTAAATATTTTTTCTCCTTTCGCCACAAGCGCGAAGCTCATGCGTGGGTGAGACACTTATCACGTAAACAGGGGCCGAAAGAGTTGGCGCTTGTATTTCAGTTGCAACTGTAGTCATACTAATCGGACACCCGATATTTTAATTCAGTCGGATGGAATATATCACGAGGGTTATAATTTGAATGAAAAAATAATCAGTACTAAACTGTTCTAAACAGTAAAGAATTTAATATCCGGAATCAAGATAAATTAATAATCTATGATAACTGAAAAATATAATATCAATATTTATTGTACTATGAATCATTGAAAATAATTTATATGTTAATTCATAAATTAATATGAAGGGAGTTTTAAGAGGATATTTTCTCTCACAATGTTTACTTTTAAACATTGCCGATAAAATGTTTTTTTAGAGAGAAAAATAATCATGTGGTATTATCAACAATAAACTTCATTCAATTTCTTACTTCCATGTTTTCCCCTGTTTTTAAAATTGTTTATGATTTAAAACTAAAGATGTTTCAATACTATTTCAAAGAAATCAGTTTATTATAGCTTCAAAGAAATCATGCTAACTTATTATACTGTACTATTAATTACATGGGTTTCAAATTATTCCTTAGAACATAATGATTTTAAAATATGTACTTTACCTACAGGATGTTTTGGAAATTTACATAAATTTATATACAATAAGAACGTTTACAGTCATAAAAATCAAATTAAGGTTATATAATGTCTTCAGGGAAATATTTTTCATAAGGAGTGGGTGGAAGAGGAAGATAAAAATAACCAAAAACATTCTAAATTATTGCTCAGTTATCTCAACACCATTCTTTCTGTGAAGATCGTGACCACCCAACTTCAGACCTAAGTCAACCTTCACGTACACGTATAACATAAGATCTCAACTTATAATACTTTTACCAAATTGGAAAACAGTTCTTACATTAATATCGTGTTATGACTTTCCTCAGAATAAAAAGCACAATATAATTACACTTCTCATTTCTGATGGAAGTAATCCGTTTTTGTCTTGATAGAATATCTTCAATGTTTTCCTTTAATACTGAAAAGAAATGCATCTGTAACTTTGATTTATTGCAGCAAAAACTATAGATTTGTAAATTTTTTTCTCAAATGTAATAATGAATTGGAATTAATAAAAATGTGCGGCAACTGCACCAAGTCATATAATTGTTGGAGCTCTTTCAGGAGTGAAAAGTAAGGTAAAAATTCTAGATCTGTATGTGTATCTTAGGCCTAACACGGTTATTATCCACCTTTTATTAGCTCACACTCTCTCTACATTTATTTATTTATCTTCGTGGAATTTTCAATCGTTAAGAAAATACATTTTAAAGCGCTCGATTGAGCTGAAATTTTATATACATGATTACTTTGGATGACTATACGATAATTTAATTATAAGTAATAAAATTAATTGGTTAAACTAATTATTTAAAAAAAATTACAAATGCAATCATGTTGGCATCATTTTTGGTGACTTATCGACCATTTTGGTGTGTCAAAACTTGAAAAGGTTTTTTTTTCTCACGTTTTAAAGCATTCAGTCGAAACGAAATTTTATATGCACGATTGTTTTGGATGAGAATACGATACTTTTTTTAATGATAATTAATAAATTTAATTACCACTGAATGTTGTGGTTCTGTCATATTTATATATATATATTTATATTAATTGTAACTATTTAATAAAAAAGAAGCTAAAATAAAAATTTTCTTTGTTGATCGAAATAGGAATTGACTTTTTTTTATATATTACGTGTTTTTCTTGCGGTGCACTTTTACCAATTTCAAAATTTGGCGGCCTATTAAAAAATGCAATACATTTAAAAGAATTTTACTTATCTGTAATATACTTCCATTTATTCACGGAAGAATAAGTTACATAAACCGCTAATACCCACAGTGTATTTTTATAAAATGACCGAATTTTATTCCTTTTCTCAGAGTATAATTTGTAGTTAAAAATAATTGACAGAGTACACTTCAAGAACTTGTCCACACACAAAAGTGTCGCGACACAGAGGTTGAGAATCAATGGTTTAACAAGACACTGGCTGTAAAAAAATCTGAACTATTTTGATGAAAGTATACATAAGTTAATGGTTTTGAATATTCCATGCAATATATTAGGTTGTTCATAAAGATCGTAAAGATGTTTGGTTGGGGGCAAGAGAATTGTATAAACGTCGCACTATAAAGCAAGACGAGGGCTATTGTCAAGTGACGAGGATGACATTTGAGCTGACAACCACATCCCACCAACTGAAGGACAATGAACCTCCACAGATTTAACGTACATTAGTCCCTTTGACAAGGCAGATCTTTATTTTTCGGAGGTATCCGGACTCATATTTAACTCTGTAATAAGTCTCATGATTTTAAAACCCCAAACCAATTACTAATAACTAAAGCTCCAACGGTCGATTTTGGATAACTAAATCAATTAACGACGACGCTTATTAGTTAGTCTCATACTTTTTATTCAGAGAGGCTTTGGTGTGTAAAATAATCAGGTACTATAGATTCAATTTTCATTTATAAATTATTTTACCTGCATCTATCAGGCAAAAATTTATTTTGTTTTAAGTTCGTATGTGTTGCATATCTTCATTGAAAGGGTCCACGCTGTACTCTAAGACACACTTTGTGCAAGCACTATCCCTATTTGTGGGGAAAAACGACTTTGAAATATAATCTGTTTTTTTCTCATTTATGCTTAAGAGAAAAAAAAATATTAAGTATTTTTTTTTTCTCTCATCTGATTTATTTGTCAAACGCGGCAAGTGTGCACTAATGCATATACACTGCTTATTTTTACGTAAGATGTTTTAACAGTATTTTACAAACTCTCAAAGGGGTAGTAACATATTATATATTTGAACCTATTTTTTACTTACATTGCTATGTTTTGTAAACATTTCAACGAACGAGTGGTCCAGTGGTAGAGCCGCGCTGGTGGAACTTGTTGATCTCAGCTTCAAAACCTACCCATTGCTACTCGCTAGATTTTCAATTTGATTTAAATTGACTCTCTGGAATTTTCCAGAGTTGCAGCGTATGCAAATGTATGTTAGTTCAAGTACTTCTAGAATATTCTAGATGTCACCAATGTATCTTATATAAGCTCCATCCCTCGAGCTGGGGATGTGGCCGCGGTAGCCGAGTGGTATACGTATCGGATCGTGGCTTGCCTTGTCACGGGTTCAAGCCCAGTACAACTAAAGACCCGCCGTGTAGGGCGGCAGTACGTTAAAAGGCTGAAAACGACCTCCCATTGGTGGGGTGTGGTAGTTAGGAGAGAAGTTGGGGTGCCAGCGATGTCGTCCACGTCACTTCACCATGGTTCAAAATCTGTCGACAGCTGAAACGTCTATCCCATTGGTGGGGTCGTGGTAGTTCAAGTGGATCACGCCTGCTTCCTTGCATTTAATAAATTATCATTGCTCCATGCCAGTATCTTCGTGACAATATTTCTAAATGTTTTAATCATTTAATAGTAATGGAATTCAAAAAAAGGTGTCGTCCACGTCACTTCACCATGGTTCAAAATTAAGGACGACGGTCCGTCGCAAAAGCTTTCCAAATCAACACATTTAATACCGCCAGATCCCCAATACGCAAGGACGTGTAGCAGAATAAAACAGTGGGAGCGTTAATATGCAAACAATCAATCAATCGAGCTGCTGGGAGGGTTAGTTCATTCGTCTGCAGCTCAAATCGAAGCTACGAATCGTTACTGGTTGTAGGTCACGCATACATGCTCGATGGGATTGAGATCCGGAGATCTTGCCAATCCATTTATATCCTCACTCTCTAAATTATGCGATGACATGCATTGTCTCCATTCAATTGTTGCATTGCTAACTGTTATACTCCAAAAAGTATCTTCGTGACAATATTTATAAATGTTTTAATGATTTAATAGTAATGAAATCCCGGCACCACAAAGAAAGCCTTCTCCGATGGGCAGGCGTTAAAACGGAAAAACACTGTTTAAAGAACATTCCGGAAACCGTTAAAATAGATAGCTGTTTTTTTAAACTCATTTTATTGAGAGAATACACTAAGCTATACTGCGGCCTTCCTCCAACTTCCCAATGATTATAGTAAAAGCATCCAGATGTCGTCTAAAGATTGATTATTTGCCATTTCTCGCTGAGGCAGCAACTCGGTGATTTTAACTGCTATTGTGCAACCTCTTTACAAATTGTTATCAATTGTAACTATTCGATTCTATCCAAGGGTACTCTGAAAGAAATCCATGGAAGCTAGATGCATCAGTTTAACCCAACACTTTTCACGCGTGGTATGTCATACCCATCACCAAACTTTTTGCAAGGCTCCATCTAATCCATTTTTGGAAAATAAATAGTCTCTCCTGTAGCTGTATTTAAGGTTATATACTTTGAGGGGCCTTAAGATTGAAGGCAAATTCTAAATACAACAATGACCCTAAATTAAGGATAATTCAGAATCACACAAAAATTGAACTCTAAAATAAAAATTTCTCCTGTAGAAATATCACACACATCTTAAAGAAGAATATGCAAATTACAGGAAACAACCAGATGGCGCGGATAGTACGTCAAAATGACGAGAGTATAAGAGAGAGGCATATAAGGAATGCTGGCAAAGAAGTAAAATTGTTCCCAAGCGCTTTAAAAGCCTTTCAGTGCAATAACCGCATAGTTATAGCACAAAGGACGCATTTGGATGATTTTTTACGTGATAGATTTATTGGACGACTAGAATGTGGAGGTACCCAGATGGAAGTATCCGAGGAACTTGGAATCGCCCAGAGTGTCATCTCCAGGCTTTGGCAACGATTCCAAGATGATGGTAATGTGAGTAGATGTTACAGGACAGGTCGCCCCCGATTTACAACGCCGAATGAGGACCGGTATTTGGCAGTTACAGCCAAAAGAAACAGAAGGAGCACAGCATCAGACCTGTATCGTCAGCTCTCTTCATCTACTGGTACGACAGTTTCAAGGCAGATCGTGTACAGACGCTTAGGGCGCATTGAACTATATGCTCAGTGGCCTGTTAGATGTGTTCCAATTACTGCAACTCACTGTCGCCTACGATTAACCTGGAGTAGAGAGCATGCATTGTCAACATCACAACAGTAGTCTTGTGTGATGTTTTCCGACGAGTCCAGGTTTAGTTAGCAGTCTGATTCTCGCCGGACTTTAATATGGAGAGCACCACAAGTACCCGTTACCATCAAAGAACACCATTGAACGACACCGTTATGGTGGTGCAGGATGGCTCGTTTGGGGAGGAATCATTATTTTGTTCAGAACTGACCTGCATGTTCAGAATGTAACGATGACATGTCACATTTATCGGAATGTCATTCTGGAACAACATGTACGTTTGTTTCGGGGCGCCATGGGTGCTTAATTTCTGTTTATGGATGACAATGCCCGCCCTTGCCGTGCAAACATTGTAGACGAATGCCTTCAATCGGAGGACATCACACGTATTGATTGACCAGCATACTCACCAGACTTGACTCCAATAGAGCATGTGTGGGATATGCTTGGCCGACGAATTGCAGCCCGTCAACCTCCTCCCACCTGCCTACCGGATTTTCCGAGGGTATTGCTGATGAGTGGGGCAATATTCCCCAAAATCAGATTATAATTTGATACTCAGCATGCCTAGGCGTTGTAAGGCCTGTATTGCATCGTCCAGGAGACATACTCCGTATTAACCATCATACTAACCATGTTATACAGTTTTTTGTAAATAGGTTCTTTTTTGAAATTTGCTCCAGGGAGTAAAAATCGCAATTTTTATTAATTATGACAAACAAATAGCATCTTTTTTGCTCTTTACCTTTTGTTTAACAAATAGAGTTTACAACTAAATCAAACTTGTTTTGCTTTTGTCTCTTTTTTTCTCAATTTCATTATCCTTAATTTATGGACATGAGTGTATATAGTTTTGGATACCGCCTCTTCGGGTATATCATACCCTAGCTGGAATCAATGTTACAGTTCTAAATGCGTGAGCACACTTTAAATTTTTTTTATACAATGGCGCTTTATTGTAGTTATGATGAATAAATATGATAATTATGTAATTTAATAGATACAAAAATTAATACATAGATTACAACAGTATTTTCAGATATAAAACGCCCCTTTGGGGGGGATGAGAAAAAATCGAATGATGAAGAGATTAACAACAAATATGGTTTTATTGCTGAAATCTACCCAGATAATTTAACTGAAATTTAACTGAGAGAGCATTTGTCTTTCTTAATAGAATGACCACATTATTTTCAATGGTTAGAAATATCAATCGTTAGCTTATGAAAATATTTTTTTCTTCTTGAACATTGGGTCAATATATGTGCAAATTATTTTGTTAAGTACACAGAAACCACCTATTAAATATCGGACCATACGCTGATTTCTGAAATGTTTTGGAATTTGATCTACAAAAGAATGTAAAATATGTAGAAACCAGAAAGCAATGATTCTACGAAATTAAAAAAAAAATTAAGATCCCGTGAATTTTCAAAGTTCCTCGCAACGAAGACTAAAATAATATATAAACAATGTACTAAATGTCCTAATAAAAATAACAGTAAAACTAAATTAACGTGGGAAAAAAATGCAATAAATATATTATATTTCCTACTTTTCTTCCTTTTTCACCTTTGTACACAAATTTACGAAAAAACAGAGTTTAAAACCCTTGGGTTTGAGATACCTGGCGCGAGAACTTTAGTTGGTTTTTTTGGAGCGAGTCATGCCGGGTTAAGAATATAATTTTTAAATTATGTTCTTAAAGTTAAAATTAAAGAAGAGTTATGTCTTTAAAATCCAAGAAAAAGTGAAGCTAAAATGTATTGTTGGAATTACTGCATAGTTCTAAATTGTCTTGTTGTAGAAAATGTTACTCATATAAGTTTGCATACATAATTTTTTCCTTTTCTTCCAATATTATCTTTGAATATTTATGATGCTAATAAGATAATGATAATAACAAATAATTTGGAGATTCTTGACCTTATTTAAATTCCAAATGGTTAATTTAAAGCTGTGAAAAAAATATGAGGATTATCTTTATCTTCGAATTATTGACATATTTTAATTCAAGTTAAAATGGGTTTGAAATATATAATTTTCTTCGATTACAAAGCCTAAAAAAATATGCATTATGAAAGTTATACAAAAGTGTAAAACACAAACACTAAGGTATACAGTGTTAAAAAAGTTGCAAGCTATTTTACTACTTTAAATTTAAATCACAGTAAGACATATGTATCATAAAGCAAACATGCATATTTTAAAGAAATTACACCTTGAGCAAATAAAAAAAGATAATTTGAAAAAATAAGGCTTTCTTACGAAAAATCTAGTCACGTTTTTGAAATTAAAAGGCAAATTAACCTACAACTATCTTAAAGAATGTTTTTTGTTCTGTTTCATGTTTCAGATCACTGCAAGACAAAGCTCCGTTTTAAAAAAGAAAACTTGTCTATATATTTTATATTCCGAGAGTAAAAATATTCTGAGAAGAAATTTTATATTCTTTGAAATTTAAACCCTTTTTCTTCACTTTTCTTAAATGTTAGTTTATTCCAGTGATTGCACAAAGGACAATTTTATTATACTTTATTAATAAGAATAAAAAAAGAAGAAGAGAAAAACAAATAACTCGTTATAACATTCGTACTGTAAAATCTATAAATTTACAAATTTAGTCATCTCTAATACCAAAAACGGCATTTCTAAAATCGTTAAGGATATTACGTCTTTCTCCAAAAACCCTTCTTCGTTTTTCTCCTTAAAGATAATCTGATATGTTTTAATGCGTCTTCTTACTAAATATGATGAATGTGACTTTCTAGGAGACTTAATTCCAAGAGTAACTCATTGTATAATGCATGGAATAAGTGCAAGGTAAATGGAATACATAAAAATCCTCGTAAGGTCTGAATGAATGAAGTGAATAATAACGTCGTACTATTCAACTAGTCGATGGCCTTTGGCGACAGACCTCGAACTTTTTAACAATGATCAAGTGACGAGGACGACACCTGATCTGGCAACCACCTTCTCCAAACTTCCACACTACACCAACTGGAGGACGTATGAGCCTTTACATATTTAACGTGCCTAACCCCTTTACAATGCGGGTTTTCAGTTGTACTAGGCTCGAACTCATGACACGCCAGCCACGATTCCGTTACCTTGGGTACCTGAATGGGTAGCTATAAGAATATGGTTACACTCAATCAAGTGTCATAATTACTTGACCATTTACTAAACTACAAGTTTCTTGGTTCATATATCTATCAGGATTAAAATAAGTTATTGATTATACGTCAAATTTGGCGATATATTGATTCTATTACTATTTGTGATGATCTCCTAGGACCTCACTTTGAGAACGAGAATAAATAGGAGTCATGTAAGAACCAGTAGCCATTTTTATAAACAACTTTCTTTATTTGGTTATCTTATCCAAATAGAATCAAAGACTTATTAACAAATATATCTAACTAGTATTATGAGGTTTTAAAGGTAATATCCTTTAAATTAACTTAATGAATTAATGATCCAATTAATTAACAATTAAATAACGATCACGCAGAGATTACCACGATAAGAGACATCAGAATTATATTTAATAATGTTCCTATTGAACATTTAAAACTTTAATGAGACTTTAATTATAAATCAATAATTACCAACGGAATCTCAACTCTTCTTGAGATTAAATTATCTCCAACAAGAAATCTTCAATTTAACTTCACTATAACTTTCTGCGTCAATCTCTATCTCCTACTGCTCTAACTTTACTATTCCGTTTGACTTAAATACTTTATCTAATCTGCATAACAAGGAATCCTGTCCGCTTTTTAGAGTTGATTGGAAATAGGTAGGGAATTAAATTTCCCTAAAAAGGACGACTCAGAAGGTTAGTGATAAAGTTCCGTATAGATTTGTCACATATTTTATTCGGAAAAGCTTTAATAATTATTTCGAAGTCATTTTTTAAATCACTTTCTAGATAGTTTGGCTGCCTATTATAAGAGATGTCATAATTAAAAACATGTGCTTCATTTGAACCCTCGTTGCATAACCATGTTTATAAAGTTACTAAAACATAGCAGCATAATTATATTTTTCAAAACGAAAGATGATAATGTATAATAAATTAAGATAAAAAAGTTCAATATTAATTTATTTTAATATTAATAGCATATAGTGGATAAAAATACAATTTACTTTTTATTAAATTCACTCATACATTCAAACATTCAAAACAATTATAACATTCTAATGGGTTTCAGAATAATAAAATAGATAAATGTTAATCTTAATCCAATTCATTTATAATAGCTACCCAAATATTAGTTTTGCTTACATTTTTATACGTAGATACTTTTTGGTATTTTTTTTGTATTCTACTTCAGTAGCAATTTCGTTTATTCTTTAATATTAACGGTTTAATAGTTTTATATTGTAAAAAAGATTCACTTATATCGATTATAAATATTACATGTGTGGGCAGTAATTTTAACAAGTGTTTAAAAAGAATAGTTAATGATTTATTTTTTAAGAATTTTTAAATATGTGTGTGAAATATATATTTTAGTTTACATCGGCTTTGAAGGAACCTTTGTGTTTTATATATTTAAGAATATATTCATATCGACTAATAATAGCCGATCATGAAGATTATAACAGTAAGTTATGGAGTTATATATTTATAAGTTTTTGTGAGAAAATTGCGAATGAATTTGAGTCACAGTACTATTCTTTTTAGTTATATATATATAACAATAATGGAAATTTCAATGAATTATTTTATTGATTAGTTTTAAAAATAAAAAGATTTTGAACCAAAAATTGTATTTTTGTCTTTTTCACATAAGTGATCCTATTTTTAATGTTTCCTACATTTTACCTTACATTGTGACAAATCTATACGGAACTTTATCACTAACCTTCTGAGACGTCTTTTTTAGGGAAATTTAATTCCCCTACCTATTTTCAATCAGCTCCAAAGAGAGAACAGGGATTCCTTATTATATGCAGATCAGATAAAGTATTTAAGTCAAACGGAATAGTAAAGTAAAAAGCAGTAGGAGAGAGAGATTGAAGCAGGAAGGTATAATAGTGAAGTTAGAGATTTATTATTGAAGATTTCTAGGTGGATAAATTAATCTCAGGAAGAGCTGAGCTGCAGTGTGGTAAATATTGATTTATAATTAAAGTCTCATTAAAGTTTTATATTAGGAGTGAGATTAAAGTTAAATGTTCAATAGGAATATTATTGAATATAATTCTGGGATCTCTTATTGCGGTAATCTCTGCGTGATCGATATTCTAATTGTTAATTAATTAGATCATTAAATATTTAAGTTAATATAAAGGAAAGTCCCTTTTAAACCTCATATAGCTATTTTAAATTATTTGTTATTAAAAGTCTTTGATTCTATTTGGGAAAGATAACCAAATAAAGAAAGTTATTCATTAAAATGGCTACTGGTTCTTCTTTGACTCAAAATCATTCTCGTTCTCAAAGTGAGATCCAAGGGGATCTTCACAACATTATATATATAATCAGAACTCAAATGGTTTTAAAAGATTCGACATATTTAAAGATGTTTATAGATATATTTATGTTTAATTAATTATTAATATATTTTTAATAGAATATAATTAAAGTTCTTTAAATAATTCAACACAATCCGCTGCAATATTTCCATACTAATTAAAATATATATGTGATTTTAGAATTAAAAAAAGATATTTGTTGCTTTTTCATCGCTTATATTCTCAAAAGAAAACCCATTTATCTAACAAAATATTTTATTATCTCAATAGCATTAAAACATAATGTTCGAGGTGTTTTTAGAGGGGCATGGTAACCCTATTTGAGGGGCGCAATCATATCAAAATGTCGAAATTCAAAGATTATTTTAAAAATTATTAATTTCTGAAAGGAAAGCAAAAAAACATTCTAACATAATAAAATATAAAATACACATTTAAACTGATATAATATATTTGTAAATGTATCAGTACTGCACAGTGTACTTAATAATTAATTTATCAACACTTAATTAGAACAAGTTTAATAATTACTATATATAGTGACCCCTCGCCCTTGGGTTTGTCATATGCAAAATTATATACAAAATTTGTACAGTTTATAAGTGAAGTGATATGTAGCTTGAACGTCAAAGTACATTAATATTGCATTAAAATATAGTTATTGTAGGAAATAGGACCACGATGAAAATTACGATTGAAAATTAGTTCATAAATATATTGAAAGTTTGAGAAGCACTTTTTGGTATAAACAGTTAAAAGTTTTGCAATATTTTTTAAAAAAATGAGCGGTTTTTGCTGATTGCATATATAATTCGTCATAAAGTCAGTTGAGAGAGACTTAAAGATGTAAAAAAAATTAATTTTAACTATACAGGAAAAAGGGGTAGCTAGAAAGGAAAGAACAGTATCATACATTTAGAATAAAATATATATAGTGATAGAGAAAGATGGATATTTCTACGTTGTGTATACAGTGAGATTTTTCACCTTTCCATTTATAATAAATTTAGTTTTGGAAAAATATATTTAAATAATCACACATATCTTTTGATAAATGCCATTCAACCTAAAATTTAGTTTAATAAACGAAACGGGGGCATCTTCAAATTGTAATAACTTTTGGGGTCAAAGGAGTATATCAAAATTTTCTTTTTTTTAATATATACAACACATATTTTAGTTAAGGGCAGTCGGAAACCTCTATACCGACAATGTTAAATTGGCTGTTTTCGAGGTACATTTTCTCAAAATCTGTTATATGTACATGCTTGAAATTTTTCATATAATTAAAATACACATTTTTCATTATACTCAAATGAGCTTTTAGCTAATTTTGGAATTTTTCATAGTTTATAAAATATTTTATCAAACATAGTTTACGTTAACCCGTTTTTCACATAAAAAAATTTGTAAAAATAAATTTTGGGGTTTTTTACAAAAGCTCATTTCAGTATATATTAGCCATCATTATAAATATATCATAAAAAATTTACATACCTGTGAACAGTAGTTTCTAAGAAAAGGAACATCGAACATCAAAAATTGACATTTTGAGAAAAATTGATTTTAACGTATAATTACTTTTTAGTTAAAACATGCCAGCTCCATATTCTAAATCATCAGCATTTTTTAGTAGCTCATCATCTTCTTTCTTCCTTTTAAGTCTTTTTCCTTCCTAACTTCCTTTGTTTTTTTGTAAACAATAGTATTTTGCTCGTAACAGCCTCTGTTTGTCGAGGCACTCCATCGCCTGTACCGTGTAATCACCAGGCTCAATACACATTTTTTTTCTCAAAATTTCTAGTTTTGATACATTCCCCATATTAAATGAGGAAACTGCATCATATGTACCCAATGACAAAACTTCTAATTGTACAAATGTTTTCTTCGGTACACGAGACCATATTACATTATTTACACTTTCGTTAGATTTTGCGTACCTCCATGTAAACACTTTTAGCAATTCTGGATTAGCTAAATCCCTAAAAACAGGTCGCATGGCCTCCACAACATCCACAGGTAAACTTTTTTTGTGATGATAAGTCTCCCCAAGCAATTATGCTTTTTAAATTTGCACCACGTATCTGAATCAGAGGGACAAAATCCATGCTGAGGTTTTTCATCGGTTGATAGCTTGTGTGCCAAAAAATATTGCCCATATGGCTTGTTGCATGTCCTTCACGCTAGACAAATTTCTGCGGATAGCTAGACCATAATATGCTTGCAGACGGTCGATTTCGCCTCTGTCAATCTATTTCTTCCGCATAAAGGAATGAAGGCTGAATAGAAAAATTGAGTGGCAGACTACTTTGTGTTAGATTTTATGAGATCTTTTACAACAAAATAACTCCTTTTTCTGAATTTGTATTTCTCTCTGTATCTAAGATTTTATTATATTAATTTTTATTTTCTTTGTCTCCGACCTCAATTAAAAGTAATTTATATGTATTTATATTCAAAACCATACCCCGACATAAACTGACTGATTACGCGAATTCAGCTAACGCGGTTATCACTCAGCCCTCCTATTGCGTAAGAACGTAGTATTACTGTATATTGTAACAAACCAATGGTAAACAGCGACCTCTGTACAATTATAATGTATCAAACCAATGGTAAACAGTGACCTCTAGTTACAATTCATAAACTGTCAGTCGAAAAACTACTGTCGGACCATGAAGACGTCCCCACAAAGGGCTGTATTCAGCAACACTTTGACTGAAGGCTTTACGAATTGTCCGCTAAAGGTTGCTCTTCAGAGTATTGGTTTGTTACAATATTTATAATTTTCAAACAATATCTTTATTCTTAAAATTGCTTTATTCGAAAAAAATGAATGAATAAAAAGGTCGTACGTTACAAATAAAAAACAAGAGTGACTACAAAATATTAAAAGGCTAAAACCAGAAATAAATCAATTTTATTCAGAGTTTGCACTAAAAACGATCATAATGAGAAGTATTTCAGGTTTTCCATCGGTTTAATTATAACTTAAATTATATATGAATGATGGTTAAAATATATTTTCACAAAAATATTTTAGTTTTTTTTTCAGGAGACAAAATGTATAAAAATAAATAGCTACGTAAAAAAGGACAAAATGTTGGAAAACTACACTAGCAAAATGGAATGCATTGGTAAAAATTTAAAAAAATGTATGCCTCATGGCAATAATTCCCTCTGGCTTCAAAAATAGTGAGCGTTTATCGGTTGGGAGTGTAAAACGCCAAAGAAATGAGGTTTCTCAGCTTTTCCGAAGAAGGGAGAGGGGATGAATACAAACGGCAAAGGAAAGAACCCAGAGTCATCTTCTTCGAGTTTAGAATTATGTTAAAAAAGAAAGATCGAGTGTGTGTAAGACGCTTATCACACACAACTAGTAAAAAGTGGGATCAGATATTTGATATAAAAACAGCAGGGAAAAACACCTCTAGGAGAAATTATCAAAATTTAACTACGTATCGATTGACAGAAGAAACAGTTACTATTGAGAGAAGTTTCAATTTTATCTTTTAATAGAAGGATAAAAGGAAATTGAAAACAAATTCTCAATCAAGAAAAGTTTATTTTTGATTTCATGTTGACGATATGAGTTTCTTTCCTGGCTTGTATAAATAAAGTTTCATGAATGGATAAAATATACATAATATATCAGAATAAATAGCTTTTTTGAAAGAAACAAATTAACAACTTGTAGGGTAATTTTCACAGCATTTCGCTTTTTTTTTTCTTAAAATGATTCGAAAGTACAATATATTCTCTCCTCGATCATCTCAATTAAATATCCGTACTTATAAAACGGATATAGTATTTCATTGTCAATTAATTAATGTCGCGAGAATTGTGCTTGAAACAGAACGTTTTTTGTGAAATAAAATAACCAAAAAGATAGGTAGAGAGAAGATTGCAGTTTTCGAATGATATATTGTGTGTAAGTCATTTTTAACTAATGAAAAAATATTTCTAAGGAATAATAATGAGACTAGTTTATAGTTTTAACTACTCTAGTGCATTCAGTATATTTTGAATGTAATTATTATTGATGTATTTTTTTAAAGCATTCAGTTGCTGATAAATTTAAAAAGCAGATTATTATTAGATCTACAACCTAATTTAAATATGATTGATATTATTAGATTTGATTTAAAAAACCCATCGTTTCCTGAAATAATTCAAGATTTTATAAGATACATTATATTAAAATATTACAAGTAGAATGCATTATAGTATTGCGTTCAGTTGATAAAAGTAAATTTTAAGTAGTTTCCAGATGAAGATAAAATTATCTTGAATAGTGTCTGCTCTATTTAATTTTTAGAATTAAGTCACCAGTTGATGTTCCAAAAATATTGAATGAAGGCTATCCTTCGATATAAAGTTTATTTTAATATTATTTTATTATTATTATTACTTTTCAAAAATCTATGGTAATGTTAAGCCAACTAAATTCTATCCTTTTGTAAGAAAATTAGTATCATAGAAAAACAAAATAATCAGCAATCTGAATTTTAGAACAGAAAATTAGTGGGGCAGGAATTGTTTTTATATTACTATCATATTTTATAAAATTTACCTCTCCCAATAATCCAATTTCTAAGCACCAGTATACACCTAAACACAACAATTAAGTATATATTATGAAATTTCCAAAGTAGCGAATTCTGAAGTCAAACTATAACCTAAATGTACTTGTGAATTTAAAAATATTCTTGAAAGAATTTACAATATATATTAAATATTGATATGTTGACAGATTTTATAGTACTGATAAATATATTCCAATTTTTATTATAGCTGATACATGCAGTATAAAGAGATTATTCCAAGACATAAGATACATTTCAAAGTTTTAACTACATTTGAACCTCTTTATACCAAAGTTTCTATATCCAGAAATAAAGTTCGTGATGTGGAAAATTCACTCTACAGAGGTTCCTCTTTCAATTTTCTTTATAAACCACATAAAACAAATTTTAAATTCATATACAGTATATATATTAAAAAAAGTAATTATATTCACACCTTTTTGTAAATTAATGTATATTTATTTTATACATATTACACATCAGAAAAAAGAAAAAAAAAGGAAGAAAAATGCAAGCAATTTTTTTTGACACCTTTAACCACATCCTGAAGAATTAAATGTTTTTCTTCGATACCCAAGCACTTACGTTTTAACATTTTGAAGCTACAAGAAACGAAGTTATCAGAACGACTGATAAACACTACAGATGAACAAATACTAGTTCAAGGACACGATGCAACTTGATTGAGAGTGAAGGGGATATCGAGGAAATTTCAAATGAACCGGACAATGTTGTTAAAGGTTGCATTTCTTGGATTAAATGTCCATAATTCTATTGTTTTGTGCGAGTTAGGCATCTAATAAAACCAGTTAAAGATTTATGACCACCATAAAGTGTGTTAACCGAGATAATAACTTGAAATGTCCAGAAATATTTGAAAATAATGAAAAAATTTGGAGCACAAGAAAAAAAGTTCATTACATAGAAAATGCACTTCGCTATTGCGAGGTTATTTTACGAAGAAAATCGTGAAATGTTCCTGGTACCAGGAAAAAGTTCACTATACATAATTATTTCCAATATAGAGGTTCGACTGTATTTGAATCGTGTGCAAAAATAATTACATGCGTTTAATAAAATTTCCATTAAATCATTAAGTGTAATTTTTACTTATTTCCATGTAAACAACAAAAATACGGGGATTTCTTTAATAATTTCGTTTTCAAATTCAAATAAATAAATTTTCCAATGAAAAACATTTATTTCCTCTGTTATACACATTTAAAAAGTTCATACATTATTTTAAAATTATATCATTGACAAATGATCTTTAATGAAATTCCACTATTAACTAAGTTTGATTGTTTGGTTTCATGGAATATGAAGAAACATAGACATTACTCATATTATTCTATTTATTCACATATTCAAAATTACCTACAATACACAAAAATAATAGTATTCAAAGACATTTGCATGCTTTTTTCTCGTCAAAATATTCTTATACATATTACTCCAAAAGTAAAATATTTAAAATATATTTTATCTGTTTCTCAAATCAGATTGTGTTAGGGAATTTGCTATTGAAATATGAAAAGAGAATATAAAATAATATTCAAAAATGCATACTGTATTAATTTATTCTTCAGAATTTAATATCCAATGTTTATCCTAAATTAATATAATATACTTAAATTCTATCATTAAGCAATTCTTATTTCCAAATCTGCATGTAAGACAATTCTGTTATAGACAAATGTTCATTATATATCACAAATTGAAAAACCTTGTAAAAACATTTTAAAAGGAAATTTATGTTAAGAATAGAAAAAAGTAAAAATAGAAAACTAGAAATGAGTAGAAACTGAGAAGAAATACATGTAAAGAACAATCCCTTTTTTTTTTTGCTTGTAAGCTTAAGACATTCAAGCTATTTATTTGAACGCAAAAAAAGAAAGAAACGTCTCATAAATGAATAAAATAGAAATTTGAAAATTTCCGTTACACTGAAAACATAAATCAGAAATGGAAATTTCATCAGGTACACGAAAAATAGAATGGAGCGTGAAAAAAGAAGTCTATTGAATATTGAGAACCAAATAATTGCTTTGTTAAGTAAAACAGGCATCACAGAATAATACTTGTAACAATTGTAACAATTTCTTGTTAAAAAAATTCAAAAAATTACTTTACAGGAATTTTTAAAATATTTCTGGGTTTTTTCCTTATTTTTCTATTAAGAATATAGTATGACCTATAACAGTCACGTTGAGGTAAAGAGAGATAGGCCAAATGAACGAAAATGCTGAATTTATTGTGCATACCACCAAACAGCATTGCAATCAGAGTTCTTCGCATCATACATCATGAACGTTGTGGAGAGTTTGAACGTTTATTGAGGGTTGTGGGGAAGCTAAATTATGCGTCATCTGGTGCCTCATCAAAGGTGGAAATATCATTTGTCAAAAAAATACCTACAGTTCATTTAGGCTAAGTTCCCTGCTGTTTTGTAATACCGAACTGTTAAATAAAACTATTGTATTTGTTCAAAGTAAAATACATTGAAAAAAATGAAAAAAAAAACACTTTAAATTATCTCTAAATTATTACATTTCAGAAATTTAAAAATTAAATATGCTTTAATCGATGCAAAATTTTAAATCAATCCAGAGATTGATTTAATAAGGTTTGTTATGATTTTTCCATGTTTCGAAACTCCTACGTGGCATATAACAAGAGAAATAATTATACTTAGAATTTAAATCTATGTATGACCCAATTTTGCTATCAAAAATTATATAATTCATGATTTCTGATCCAATGTTCAGTTTTCTGGGGATATTAAGCGTTTGAGGTTTCCAAATATCGGAAATTGGCTGAAGTTTTTATATTTACTGTTTTTATATAAACTGATGGTATTTCGCATCATACTATTCAATTACTAAAAAAGGTTAGATCAAATGAGCAATAAAATTTAAAAAAGATATAATTAAAAGCAATAATAGTAGATGTAAGTTAAAAAAGGTTATGAAAGTTAAGGAGAAATATTTTGATAAATTTCTAAGTGTTTTATTTATAAAAAATGCAATAAAACTTTTTTTTTCTAAAATGTCTTAGATAAAACAATTGTATCTTGAATTGTAAAAATTATTTAACAAAATGAAAAAGAAATTTTTTAATAAAAAATATGTATTTTTTTCTGGTTTGTTTGAAGACTACAACTGACTTACTAGATGGATAAATTTTTCAAATCTGAAATTTTGGAGATATGTGCAGACGGTAAAATATAAATAAAATTTGACGGTTTAATTGAAAAACACAAAGTATTTTTTAACGCAGCAGACGATTTTTTACTAATTTACTTCAAGTTGTTTAGTGTCGAAAAAGTCTTAGTCAGAAATGAAAATGGAGTTGACGTGAAAAAATTATCATACTATGTATGATTTTAAAGTGGCAATAAATTTAAAACGATTAGTTTCAACGGCTGTAATTATCATTTAGTACTGAATATCCATATCGTGCAACTGTAATTAGATGGTTTAAATAATTTTTCAGAGGTCGTAATTCTCTTCAGGATGAAGAACAGACATGAAGGCCACGGTCGGCAATAATCTTGAATGATGTGTCTACCATACAAAAAATGGTAATGGATAATAATCGCTCTACCTACCAAATGATATATAAGGAACTTAACATTGTAACTGCAGCCATAAATAAAATTATTGATGAAGAATTTCATGCAAAAAAGTAGTTTGCCATTGGTTTTGCCATAATGCAACTGAGCATGAAAAAAATGAGAGTGTCAGAATCAGTAAAGAAACCCTTAAATTGCTAAACGATGGCGCCCACAGCATCAATTCTAAAATTGTAACGGTTGATGAAACATACATACCATTTTTCGACGTTGTAACATGCCAATAAAGCAAAGTGTCAGACTTTGAAAATGATCACAACCCTGACAATGGTGAAAAGACAACGAACAATGATAAAAATAATATATGTCGTTTTCTTCTGAACTACGGTATTGGTCAAAGACATCAAATTGGAAAGACAAAAGATAGTAACAGCAAACTTTTATACCACTAAATATCTTCCAGAAATTCTCCAATAAGTAAATGTTAGGGGCAAATGTTTCACCATGACAATGCATCTTCTCATACAGCAGGATTAACGGAGGTGAGTTTCTTAAGCAAAAACAAATTAAAGTGATAGAAGATCCACTTTATTCTCCTGATATAACTATGTGGGACATTTAGTTATTTTTTAATCCAAAAAGAACTTACATGGACGTCGTTTTCATTCGAAGATTGTTGTGGCTATAAATGCATTTTTCATCAATTTTAAGAAATGAATTGTTTGAGGCAAAATTAGTCAACAAAAGTGCATTGATACCTGAGGAGACTACTTTGATCACTCCTAAAATTTTGTAAATATAAGTTTAAAAACCTGACAAAATGACCTGAAAAAGAATGACCCGCATATTATAATTTTTCTGGAATGAGAGAAAATTTCCATTTTGAATTAAATGACTTCACGTAATGAACAAATTTTCTTTGATAAATGTTTCTCCATTTGATGATAGTGTTAGCGTTTGAGTACTTTGTTATTTTTCTTTTAGAATTTTTTTTCAATAATATAATTACATTTTTTTTATAACTACAAAATATATAGCTAAGCATAATTCCTATTTGATCAAAATATCTTTGTATACACGTGACAAAATTTTCTTCCAAAATATTTCGAAACCTTTACCAAACAATAAATACTGAACAATTTATTCTATATTTTACTTCATAATTTTTTTGCCCAAGTATACAAAAAGATACTTTAGTGTAGTAAATTTGTTTGTAATTTAAGTTTCCTATATATAATTATGATTTTTTCATACTCCAATTGAGATTTCTTTAATTTAAACACAATATATAATTAAAACATTTTTTCAATTATTATTTTTTTAAATTTTACTGCGTAAGTAAAATTATCGTATTCAAAAAAACTTTTTTACTTTTCAATTAAAGATATATTTCGCTTTCAAATTGTATATAAATAATATTAATAAGGAATACAATTTTATTAATTTAATATGCGTATACGTTTCTGAGACTTGACTTTATTGTCAAGTTAAGTATGCAAAATGGAAAGATAATCTCCTTTGAATATGTTTTCTTTTTTTTTTATGTATTTAAAGATTATATTTTAGCATTTCATGTAATGTTTCTATTAAATAAAATGATACGATATGTGAAATTTTTCACCTATTATTCAGTTAATTCTAAGAATTTTAATTTTTTGAAGACAATTTAGAAATTTTTAATATCTTATACCTTTAGTAATTATTAATTTTTTATACGTGAAATTTTTTGTAATAATCTTAAGAATGTTCTAAAAACTTTAAAGATCAATTTCACAATAATTTAATTAGTTTTTGAGAAAACATTCAACATTGATATGCACGTTAAAATTCAACAAAAAAGCCAATATCTCTTACGTTTTGATTTTTTTTTTAAAAAATGTATTCAGATTACAGAAAAATGGATCCCTAATTTTGTTCCAAACTTTAAAAATAGTGAGTAGTAGATTGGTAAATAATTGTGGAAGGAGTGCCATTTTGAATCCACTAATATATCGAAAAAACACAAGCAGAGAAAAACCACTTTAAAGTTCATATTTCTGAAAAAAGTTATTGTAATAAGTTTAAATAATCTTAAAATACCACTTTAAGACATTAGTTATATATTTTTCTCTAAAATAATTTCATTTTCGGAATTTTTTCAACCCATACATTTTTTTTAAATGATCCATTTTTAGAGAGTATTAATTGCACAGGGAAATTCGATGTAAAGGTTTTTTTTTCTTTCATGAAGAATTTATTTTTCTTCACATAATAGTGAAGTATTATATTTGTATTAAAATATATGAGAAATAATAACTGGAATTATGAAATTATTAGAATAAAATACTTTATAATTCAAACTTTTTTTATGCACACATTTCACAAAGAGAAAAAATTACATTATTTTAATGCATCAGTAATATTTAACCATTATTTATTACTCTTGTTTTTTCATAGTTATTATTTCTCCCTTAAAAATACATTTTTTTAATCAAAACTCTTTTTTTTTTCTAAAAACGAAACGTGGTCGAATTGCCTAATTTGTTAAGTTACGTTTTTCAAATGAGGTTTTATCCAACTTCTAACTTTCCGACATGCCAAAGTGATACATTAAATGCAAAGAATAAGATTAAATAAGGTTTAATAAAAAATTATAGTTCAATCATTTTGTGGGTACCGAGTCATTTTAACTCCCAATTTTTAAAAATAATGCAATTTCATATTTTATAACGCAAATGAATATTTCGAAATTATTTATCATAATATTGGACAGAGAGAGGAAAACCTTTTAATTTTTCAGCATTGTAACAAATGTCTTCGGCTGAAAAAAATAATTATTTTTAATTTTACAACTCATTTTTCTGTTCAAAAAGAAATGTAATACTCCGGTGCATTTCTGAATTTACTTTTCGGACATTTTTAACAGCTTGGCTTAGGCTTATTTCAGAAAAAGTATACAATCTTTGCAAAAAGATGGTTATTTTGCCCGAAAGAAATAAAACCTCTATTAAACTGTAGTTATTTATCAAAAAGCACTCACAATTTTCATTTTGCTTGCGATTACTTAAAAATAACAATTATCGCGTTTTAATACTAAAGTCGAAAGCTACATGTACATGTCTCGAATTAAAACGAATTCCCGAATTCAATGCAATCTCTAATCTATACATTTTGAACTTTGTAAAGATAGAATTGTGATTTGGTAATTTTTCTTCATGCTACTGTGGTCACAAAAGTTATTAGACTGTTAAAAGTGATGTGTCTCTTCAAACCATTATGGGAGTTTCTGAAACTTTACCAAACTGAAAACATAAAAAAAATATGTTTATGAAGTTTAACATTCTAAACTGTAACATAGATAGAAAAGTTAGTGTTCTGTTGCGTTAATCGAACGATAGTTAAAGTAAAATTGCGAGTATATTTTCTTTAAAATTGAAAAGTGTATGTATGTTTGAACGCTTTTCTACGTGATCATAAAAATAAAATGTTCATGAAATTTTAAACACTCAATTATTTAATGGGAGAAGGTTCGAAGGAAAAATGACAGTAAAATGTTTTTATTTAGTTTCAAGGAGTTCAAGCTTTAGTTCAAAAGGGAAATGAAATGGTAAATATGATCCAAAAGGGTAATGCAATGTAAAATAATGATTTTTGGTAACGCGTGTTAAATTTTGAATATCTTCTTTAAAGAAAAGTGTTACTCGGAAAATTTATAATTATTGCAGATATTATCTGAATTTAAGAGATAAATGTTCAGCGCATAATGTTTTATAAATATTACTCGGAATAAAAAAAAATGTTACATTTTATTCAATTTTTTTTCGCTGCAATTGGTTTTTCAGACTCTATATCTTTATATTATATTATATATAGAGAGATTGAAATATGCTCTATACATGCTAAAATAAAAAGGCCTGATAAAAAAGGAAAGATAAAATATCTTTGATGTATATTTTTAAAGGAATTGTGCATACATAAATTGAACAAATGAAGGTGATATTTACCTTAATTCTGTACCTTTTGCATACAAATATTTCCATAGCTTTGAATCTGTTTTTTTTTAATTTTGTTTTTATTATTATCTTATTAGAACCTTTATGCTTTTTCACTAACGGTGTTTAAAAAATAAAGAATTAGTACATAGAAAAAGTAAAGCAAATATCTCATATAAATTGCGTTTTCTTAAATGCTTTAGATACATAAATTTGTCATTAGATTATATACATATAATTTGAAGTTTCATGTCAATTTTTTTACGATTCTTTAAACTAATACACAGTGCATATTAATTGTATTGTTTTGTAATGACAACAAGAAAAGTTATAATTTTTGCGAAAATTTGTAGGAAAGGAAACTGTATTTCAGAATCAGATGTCAAATCTAATATATAAATTTAAAAAGATAGACAGAAAAAAACATTCGAAAATATTTCAAAACTTTGATTTGAATTTAAAGAATTTGTTTAAATGTAATCTAATAAACACACAAGTTATTATTGTTTTTATAAAAATGTAGATAGTTCTGTATGTGTACATACAGAGTCATTATAATTAGAATGACTTTTATAAAAAGTAAAAAAAAGGTCATACGTAAGAATGGCTTGTAATTTCCTCTGAATATTTGAATGACAATAGAAAACAGTTCACTATTTTTAAATTAATTGTTGATACTTAACCACACCATAAAATAAAATTAAAAAACATAACATGTACAAGGCGTTTTACACTTGTTATAAAACACAGGGTACATATAATTACTGTTATTCTTTGTCTGGAGAATTTGCATCCTAATTTTTTTCAATGAAGAATCATACTACTAAAAATATTTAAATGGCCGTTAATTACTCCAAGAAAATTCTGATAACTAGAGAATATCCGGTTCAAGTTTTGTTGATGGACAGCAGAAATAATTCGTAAGCTTGAAAATACCGACTTATTTCACGGGAAATATGGCCAGACTGGGAAGCATCTAATTCGACATCATCTAGGGACTATATAGACGGGAAGTATCAGATGAAGTGCACTGCCCAGACATTTTCCGAAATTTAGAAATGTCTGCCAACTAGGCTGAAATGTTACACAGCGTTATTCATTCAAACCTACAAGTTTCTGGCTACTATGAACGTTGAAGAACTTTTTATACACTAACAAAGCACATTCCCCGTTAATTGTTATTTTAATTTATTTTTTTCTGAAAAAAACTGAATAGAGAAAGCAATGTTCCCTTACTTTTAATTCTACAAAACTCAATGTACGGTTCAGGTCTATGGCAGGGCGTACCTTTAAAAGAATTCATAAAAATGTTTTATTTATTTTTGTTTCAAATTATTCAAAAAATGTTAAGCTTTGAAAGCACGAGACGATGTTGATAATTTTACACTAAAGCTACTAAAATTAATATACCATAAAACCTTCCGAGCTCCGCCTTTTGCGAATCGTGAAACGAAAGCAATTGTTCAGCGTGAGTTAAGTCGACAATACCCTGGCTTTTCAGAGCATTAGGCCAAGTCATAAGCAATTCCTAGACGCATGTCTTATATGTAAAGATAAATCTATTGGGTTTCTTCGCAAGTCAGCGAATGTAATTATTCTATATACTTATGCAGAACATGCAATAGATTCACCTTTAATTTTTTGTTTAATTAAGAGGACTTGGTACCCTTTGAGCAAATTTCTTTATTTACGTATTTAAAAATTATATTTTAGCATTTATACAATTTTTCTATTCAAGAAAATGATACCAGAAAAAAATTTTCATATATTTTATTCACATAATTTTAAAAATTTAAATTTTTTGAAGAAAATTGGGAAAATTTTAAAATCCTACTCCATTCGTAAAAATTTATTTTTTGACCTGAAATTTTTTATAATATTCTTATGGATGTTCTTAACAACTTTAGGGATCGATTTTAGAATAAATTCATTCGTTTTCGAGAAAAAAAAATAAAATGTTGATATACAGGCTAAAAATCAACAAAAAAGCCAAAATGTCTTACATTTTATTTTTTTTAAAAAGTATTCAATTTATAGCAAAACGGATCCCTAATTTTATTACATGCTTTATTTTTAACACTCAGGAAAAAAAAAATGGAAGTAATTGGTAAATAATTGTCGAAGGAGTAGCATTTTGAATGCACTAAGGTTTCGAAAAACACAAACTGAGAAAAACCACTTTAAAGTTTATAATTCCGAAAAAATAATTATTATAAGCTTAATTAAACTTAAAATACCACTTTAAGATATTAGTTATACATTTTTCTTTAAAATAATTGCATTTTTATATTTTTTCAACCCACACATTTTTATAAATGATCAATTTTTAGAGAGTACTAATTGCACAAGAAAATTCAAGAAAAACGTTACAATTTTTTTTTTCTGTCACGACAGAAATTTTAGCTGTTTTTCTTCTTATAATATTAAAGTATTACATTTATATGAAAAATATATTAGGAATAAGAGCTGAGAGAGAAATTATAAAATTATTAATATAAAATGCCTTAATTTATAAATTTTACATGCACACATTTCACAAAGAAAATAAATGATTGTATGTATTGCCTGGGAAATATTCTGCTTTATATATTGCACATTCTTTTTTTAGTGTTATTATTTCTCTTTATAAATTATTTTTTTATCAAAACGCCTTTTTATCTTTTTTTGTAAAAAGGGGGCGTGGCTGAATTGCCTAATTTGTTTTCAAATGAAGTTTTATTCAACTTCTAACTTTCCGACATGCACATGTGATATATCAATCGAAAGATAATAATGCAAAGAATAAGATTAAATGAAAATAAAAAAGCGATAGGTTTGTGATTTTTGGGGTACCAAGTATTCTTAAAAGAAAAAAAAGAAAACTTAATGATAATCCATGGAATATTAATTCATTCTTAAATGTCTATGTATTTTTCACAATATATGGTGTTACACGTTTGAAATCAACATACAGTCTGATCTAATCCCAGACAGTGACATCATTTTGCATATTTTATTTATTTCTGATAATAATGTTTAAATATTATTACGTGTTGTTGTGAGTGGCAACAGTTTTGTTTTGTACAAAAGAATAATAAAGGAATTGAACGAGAAAAATGAGCTGTTTTTTATATGTTTATTTAATTTCCGTTTTAATGTTTAATTATTGAACATATGCATTTCAAATCAAATGAGTATTTTTCTTTCAAAAGAGGTGTACTATTCAACGCAACGTAAAAAAATAATAAATAACTGAAATATTTTATTATTATTCTAAATTTTTACTATCAAACACTCGTGATGTTTTAAGTTGGCCATTTTAAGAATATTTATAAAATTTCTGCATTGCGAATGATGAACAGTTTCTTTTCTCAGTGAATTATTTGAACAATTTAGAATTTTTCATCCGAACATGGAATTAATTCAGTGTGCATTCATCTAAGACTACACATGTCTGTATATGAAGCTTTCATTACTATGTAAATTAACCAGAATATTTCAAGGGTAAAACATCAAAATAGCAGCTCATCGAAGACATCTCTTTGACATATAAATTACAACGAATTTTAAGAAAAACTTGTTAGGATCTATATTCGGCAGCTTATTGCAGTAGGGCCGAGAAATAAGGGTACCTTCTTTATATCTCAAATGCTATCCTCAATGCGAGAGGAACGGCTTAAAACCCATTCTTGGGATTTGGGTTTTCGAATGATACATGCTGAATATATATTCACGTATAAAAAGGTGAAAGCGCGGAAACCGATGTCCAATAAAATAGTAGGAAAAATATCCGGGGAAATATTATAAGCATTTCACCCGTAGAAAATGATTAGTGTCAAAAATTGGAATGTCTATTAAGCTTTTTTTCAAAGAAATTGAACTGAATGTGGTTAAAAAATAGAACGGTAAGTTGGAATGTTTTTTCCCATATGTCCTTGGAACTGTATTTTTAACAATCATTCAACTGGAAAAGTACATTAAGTTTCGAAATAATATGAAGTTGTTTCCTAGAATTCCTTACTTTGGGAAAGAAAGCATTTTTAAGAATAATAGAAAGTCATCAAATACTTCTTTTCTTGATTCCTTTAAAAGTTGTTATTAGGATTATGAAAAGTGTACTTATTGATGTATGTCATTTCATAATAAATTAGATCAAACTAGAGTTAGGTTTCGAAAGTTTCCAGACCACTTATTAAGAAGGGATAGTAATCTGGGTGTAAGCATATTTTATGGATAAAATCATCCTCTTACATTGATAATTTATACATAATATCTTTTTTAAATTATCAAGAATACAAATATTTATAAAATTTAGACTTCTACATCTATCGAAGTACTGCTTATTTAAAATGAATAAAATTTCTTATGAACTTAAAGGGTTGTAGTTTCATAAGTATACTAATTTTTCTAAAACTTGGTATAATACCTCGAATAAAATACTTCAAAAGATAAGACCACTGCTCATGATCATTCCAGGCATCTTCGTAAAAAATTGGGGAGTGCATTATTTAGCGAATACACTTAATTTTTTTAAAAAAATGCAGCTTGAAAATATAAATACCCTTTGAACACCGGTGCACGTTATGAGCCAGATTTTACGGTAAATTAGAACCGTATTCTGGGTAGTAATCACTCGATTGCTCATCGAATTTTACTGCAGTATCAAGCATTTTTCCTCTCGGTCTTATTTTTGTTGTTGTTGTTATCCATAGCGATCAATTCCCTTTTTTTCAGTGTGTTTATGATGACATCGAAATCTTTTCTCTATTTGAAAAGAATGAGCCTTGAAAATCTCCGACCAACATTTCGAAGGAAATATCACACAAGTCTGCCTATCCCAATTTTTTTCCATCTAACCAAAATGATCTCAGCGTACACTATTTCTTTTTCTTTTTTTACTAGAAAATATGTAGAATAACATGCAGATACATTTCGATTCAATTGTGTGATGTTCAGATATTCAGAGGGGTTTTTTTTTCTGAGGTTCATGATATTCGAGTACCCTTTTTTCCCCACGCAAAATGAAATGCAACCAAATCATGGGGATATATTCCATTGATCCAACTACTACAGGCAGGGAAAAAAACTTTCTTCGTGTATTATTACATTTTGCTTTTAGATATTATTAGAATTTTGGGATTATATCAGAAAATTATTTTTAATAATAATATGTTATATGTTGCTTATTTTGTGACTTTTAAATCTAATAAATTTTGATAGCAGAATCGAAATCCATAGTTAGAAACACTATCTGCAAAAGTACCTTACAGAAAAATTATGTTACGTTTTTAAAATATAAGATGTAGTACTATTCAGATATATGTATCTCCATATTTACAAATGCTCTTCAAGAACATTTGCTGGTTATAACCACTTAAAAATGTAATATATTCTGCAAAAATATCAGAAAACTTGTGAATATATATTATTTGTGAATTCCCAAGAGGTCCTTTTGATGCAAATACTGGTAAAAACTGATTTCAAAAGCACTATAATACTTGACAAGTGCGCACGTATTTAATTTATAGACATAAATTTAAGCAATATCGAGATTGATTTTCAAAAATATAAAGCACACCTGCAATATTTTAAGAAAAAATGGATTTGAATAATATTTTATAACTGAGTAACAAATCAGGAAAGGCAGTTTTTATATTGATCCATCTTGTGTGTATATGTACCAATAGCCAAAAACCATAGTTTAAGCAGGAATTAATATGGAATCTAGTTATTCAAACGAAATATCCATTTACTGAAATTTAGGGGCCTTTGAGAGAGGTTCACCAATGTGACGGCCTGTTTCTTACGCATTTTGAGGAAATTTTTTTTGACAACCAGTAAAATGGTAGAACTTAGGTTTCTTATCATTTATTTATATGTACCTAAAGAGTATGTATATAAACTTTTAGATAAAATTATCCAATGGAACGTGAGTTATAGTGTTCTGAACATACCCAGCTCGAAGAAATGGAAGCTCACTTCTCCCACAATTTCAGCTGATTGGCTTATCTGAAATAAAAAAAAATAACGGAATTTTAATCAAAAAGCTTACATGCCCCGAATGAATTATACTCAATTCAAAATATCCAAAAATTGAATTTTTGGTAGACCTCTGAAGAAAAGGTTTCAAATTTCAAGGATTTTTCTTGTTTTACTTTTGTTATAAGAAATAGAACTATTTTGAATTTTGATCGTATTTCAGTTAGTGCGTATATTTGTGCTGCATGTACCCTATAAATTTGAAGTCATTCCGTCAAACCGTTCTTGAGATATGATGGAGAAAAGTTTGAAAAACACACTTTTGAGAAAAAGGGTCCAGTTAAAACAATGAAAACCGTAACTTAGCGCAACGAGCATGTGCTCTTCTAACAGCTGCTTCTTTATAGCGACTACGAATTAAAAAAAAATACTTTACCGCCGTAATCTAGACATGTTAAAAAATTTGCAAAAAAAAAATTTTTTTTTCGTTGATTTTTTATTAATTTTTTCTGTCTTATTTCCTTTAGGGGGTTGATCCCTTAAGGAAATAAGACGAAGTGTTACTAACATGAATGCATTTAATGAGATCAATAATGGAAATTTCATGAATTAAAATTTTTTACTCTAAATAAGAAATTTGACTCTTTTTAATCGAAATAATCTCAATAAACTAAGAAAATAGTATTGAGATGACGAAATGAGTAAATATATAAATTTGGAGAACAGGTGAATATGTAATTCTGGAATATTTTATTGATTAATTATGTATTTTATAAAGAAATATCGAACACCAAAGACTTCTCAATTCAGATCCTTAAAAATCAAATAAAGATATCGCTATTTAGGCAATAAACTTTTATGTTGCATTTTATTACGGGAAAAATATGTTTTTTAGAGATTATATGTATAGTCTTAGGACACACATGTGAATTGAATTCGAATGTTAATGATTGGGTCTATTTGACATTTTTTTTCTTATTAATTCAGATAGTTGATTGATGCTATTTCAGTATAAAGACTAGACTTAGAGGGATATATATCTACTCTAACTTATCTTGAGATTATCAAATTTTTACTAACGACATATTTTCACCCATATGCTTTTATTTTCAATTGTAAAAGCAATTACAGTGCTACGAAATTCAAATACTTTTCTTGCTCTGCAGAAATAGCTGACATTTACTTCAAATCGTAGTAAATAGTACTTGTAAAGAAATTGCTCAAATGGACTTTCAAAGTCTCTTAAAATATTCAATATCTATTAATATTTTTGTAACTTAGTAAACAAAACTTAAATCCGTAATACAGTATATTAAGGATTTTTTTAGTTAAAGGCTAAGTTTTTAATCACTTTTTTAAATTTGGAGTATTTTTAATCTATTTAATGCAATTGTATACCGTATTAATAGACGCAATTCAAAATCTCATAATAGCATTACTTGCACTGCAAACATAATTTAAACAAATAAAATTGAAAACTCACCAGATATCATTGGAGATCTGAGATTTTTGATTGGACAACATAAGGAAATAAAATCATTATGTGTGATTATTTTAAATAAAAAAAATTTCTTTCTTCATTAAAATAATTGTTAATGTTTTCTTCTTTAAAAAATGTCTATGTTAGCTACTATAATTCTGTGAATTGCATGCGTAGTGTTCCTCCTCCCATTTTTAACTTAAACTTTTTAACCATTAAATCTTCCCATTAATAATCCCATTTAACCTTAACTGTAAGTAAGGAAACAGAAGAATGTATAATTGTTACAGTTAATATATATGTATACAATTTTAACATTACCTCCAGCATTTGGGTAATATACTTAAGGTATCCAAACACGCTGAAAATGACTAAATTTAATCAAGACAGATACATTTTTTTATTGAATAGAATTATCTTTTGGCTTTTTTACAAAACTTACTTTGTTTTGTTTCTACGGTATCTAGAGACCAAGTTACAATCAGTTTTATAAAGTTAGAAGAACCGGAAGTGGTTCTTTGATCTATTAGAATTAGACATTTAAATTGCTCAAAATCTAGCACGGCGAGAGTGATAACTCAAAATGTTACAAATGCATTTCTTTAAAACTTTCTGAACCTGATATATATGCGTTTTTATACAGAATTTATTAACATATTTCCTATTATTTGAATATTTTTTGAGTTATGGCTTGATATTTAAATAATGGCCTCATAAAGAGAATGTCAAATTTCTTATTATGTCTACTCAAATACCTCTGAAATTTTAAAATTTTAATAAAACATTAAAAGTTTAGTACCATTTCTATATAAATGCATCTAATTTGTTTAAATAATAATCTTACTAATGTAAGTCTATTACTTTTTTCTCTAACTGGTTTGAAGGTTTTCAAAAATATTGCTTAAGTTTCGATTGTAATTGTAATTTTAGATAAAGTTAGGTAATTTATCTTAAATATTGTTAATTAAATCTTTTTATTTATTGGTATTGAGTTCTAAAAAACCTTCTGTTTCCTACACTCCTCACTTAACTGCAACTGAGTGCGCCACACTTTCCCGCTTTCTTACCCCACCTGAAACTTTAGAACCCCGTACCGGGACATTCTGTAACGCAACGGACACCTTTATCTGCATCAATCCGCAGCACCTTCAAAGGTGTAATTTTCACTTACTCGCATTACTACTTTGAAGTGTAAATTTTATTTGTAAATATTTATTTTTGTTATATAAACATATGTACTATCTCCATTTCTGGCCTTTTTTCAAACTCAAGCAACGGCATCATTTGGAGGCACCGACGAAATCGTCATCATCGATTCAGAGAAGCAAGCGATAAGTACAATTTTATATTTCCATTCAACGTTTGGTTTTGGTTTCTCTTACCGATTTATTCCGTCCATATTTCATTTTATCAATTATAATGGACCCAGAAACTGCTACAGTGCTTTGCGGCAAAGTGGAGGCCGCACTTACAAGAACTAAAAAAATCATTGATAAAGATGATCAAACTATTGACAAAAATGATATACGCAACAAGTTAGAAAAACTTGAAATAACTATACGGAATTTGATAAAGTGGATGCTTCTTTACTTATCAAATCCTCTGACATGGAAGAATTCGAAACAAAATATGTCAAACCAAAGACAAGCTACTTAATGTCTTAGAAAATTTATCTGTGAGAACAAATGTATACAATGATACTTCTGATGTTTTTGAAAATGTCTCAAATATGAAATCTAGCAATTTTAAGTTATTAAAAATTAATATTGAGCGTTTTTCTGGTGATGTCCTTGTTTCAGTTCCAGAGGAGCTTCCTTCAACCTCAACCACAGAAATCGTTGGGAGTTGCTACAGAATATAAAACATGGCTTTTGGTAGAACTAGATCTCCGACCTTCTTCCTTCCTTACAACCTCGCAAGAAATAGCAGGATGCACAACAAAACTTCAAAGAAGATGACATAGTGTTGATCAAAGAAGAGGGTCATCCTGGTTTATGGCCAATGGCTCGAGTTCTTCAAGTGCATCCAAGCAAAGACGGACTAGTTCGAGCTGCAACTGTGAAAACCAAAGACTCAGTTTTCAAACGACCTGCTTATAAACTTCACAAACTTTCTAGGGTTATAGGGCGGGAGTATGTTTCCTATACTCCTCACTTAACTGTAACTGAGTGCGCCATATTTTCCCGCCTTCCTTCCCCAACTGAATCTTTACAACCCCGTGCCGGGACATTCTGTAAACAGGAAGCGCAACGGACAGACGCAAGGTTTTTATCCGCATCAATCCGCAAAACCTTCAAAGGTGTAAATTTCTTTTATCCGCATTACTACTTTGAAGTGTAAATTTTAATTGTAAATATTTATTTTTTGTAATATAAACATATGTACTATCTCCATATCTCTGGCTGTTATTTGAACTCAATCAAAGACATCACTTTTTATAATGTTTAAATATTTTATTTTGTGTTAAAAAGTACTCTGAACGTGTTTGGATACTTTAAAATAATTTTTTGTAACAGTTTTCATTTCTACAGTCACTAAACGTTTTTCTAAAATTTGGCTCTAAAGTAAAATCCTATTTTCCTAACGAGTCTCTCAGAAAGTGGTTTTTAATGGTGTTCTTTTGTGTAACTCAATTTGCTCCGCATCTTTTTTTAGTTAATTCTTCCTTCTACATTTATACTTTCTTCATTGGCTTATAAATTCTTTGAAAGAATTTATTAGAATTTCAAAATTGGGATTTTTTATGGGGTGAAATTATTATATTTCAATTGTTTTAAATACAAACGGAAATCAGTTATGAAAGACTTTATTGAAACATGCATGTGGCGTTTTAACAATAGAAAAAGATATACATATAGTGGCATCAATACTTAATGAAGCTTGTCTAAATGTTTACAAAAGTTATACTTAAAATTGTGACAAAATAGTTAGAAAATAGCATTTTCATTGCAAATGATATAACACCTGCACTAATTATTAGAGAAAAAATGCTTTAAATTATCCGAAAGGAATGATATTCTTGAACCAGGAATTTAACATTCTTACTGTCGAGGATCAAACCAACCAACCCACGTGATCCAGGGTACTGCACATTAGGAAATATTTAAGACAATACTATTCTCACAATGTCGGCTGGGTGGCGTGGTTTGTTTGTCGCTGGCCTTCTGTACCCAAGATTACGGGTTCGATCCCAGCCCCAGTCGATGGATTTTCCTGATGCTGAAAATCGGCAGCGGTCATGTCGTATGATTATATGACATATAAAAGATCCTTAGCGGTGATCTAGGCAAAATTAAATCCTAGTACAGGTTCGCACTGTCAGAGCTCAGGTGCTTCCCTCTAGGGAGGAAACTGGGCGTTAAAATTATCTGCGGTGATTGGTATCCGTCTATATGGTGCCGTACTAAAATTAGATACCAGATTTCGGTGATGTCCTAGGTAGATTGATGAACTCTGTTAATAATCTGCCATTAGAAATTAAAAGAAAGAATATTCTGATAGCAATACATATGGTGTTAGGAAATATAGGTAGAAAATAGAGATGTAGTTTTTCTAAATAATTATGCATCATTTAATGATATTTATTAACATAAAATATAAATAATGCTAAATAAATTAAAATTGTACATATATATGTGTGTGTGTTATGTAACATGCACATCTTTCAAGAATAATAATTAGAATAAAATATAAACGGCATAAAATATAAGTATTCCTGCAATGAAATTAAATGAAAAATTGAATTTTGTATGCGAATCTTGTCATTAAAAAGTTACTTAATATCGCAATGTCAGGGGTGTAATTTATTACTTTCAATTTGATACATGATTATAAATGTTCAGTTCATTCCCTAAAGTGGTTAAGCTACATCTTTGTAGACTCAAAATGCTGTTTTCATATAAGAAAAATTTGTTTTTTCAGATAGATATGTAGAACCAAAAGCGGAAATCAGAGCACATGCAATTTTCTCTCCAAACAATTAAATCTCTCCAAAAATGACATACAGCAATTTAAAACAGCTCTCGATCTTTCGGATTTTTAAGAGCATTCCGTAAATTTTCCCTTAAGTCATTTTAAAGATGTTAGTTCAATAAACTCCATTTCAAAATTATCAGCGTTACTCATAAAGTGACAAATTTATAGAGAGTCATTAAGAATTGTACCACTTGCCATAAGTTTCCGACCCATGAACTATACTATTAAGAAAATCTAGAAAGAATATCTAGGAAGAAATATTAGGCTATTTGTTTTACCAGTTTGATATTGAAATAAGCAGTATGGTGGTATTAATAAATAACAACATCCTATGTATTTATAACTATTCACGTGAATATATTTATTTCATATTTGCAAATTTTTTTCTTATATTTACATATAAACAAGTAAAATGTTTAATTTAAAAGCATTTGTATTCAGTAATCTTTGAGGGCAACATAGTTAAAGAATCATAATTTCAACTTAAGAAATGCCAATAGTAGGGATCACTATAAATAAAATTCTATTGGGTTCCAAGGATCTCACTCGAAGTCAAACTTATCAGTACGTTCTAAGGTTTCCTGTGACAAAAAAAAAATAATTTCATGCATTCTCTGAACATTAAATGCATTTCTAGAACGTATCCTCTTCATATATTCCCTGTCTTACGGAAAAAGATGAGGATGATGCGATATGCATTATCAGATCCTTACTAATATTATAAACGTGAAAGTTTGTGTGGATATTTGGTACTCTTTCACGTAAAAACAACTGAATGGACTTAAGGTATCCGATTACTTGCGACAACTTTTTTTGAAAAAACAGGAGATATGGAGATCTTTTTGTGATTTTTATATTTATTTAGTATATTTTAAGGAAAAAAATCCTAAAATTGGTAAACGAAAAAAAGTTATTATTATTAAAATGGGAAAAAACTAGTAAAAATGTACGAAAAATTACATAAACAGGGCCCGCTCTGTATAAAGATTTTATGAACAAATTCTCAAATTTTCAATTTTGCTGTGTTACTTTGTTTTCCTGTTTGAAGTGACCTTCACGATAAGAGATATTTTAATTTTTACAAAACCTAGAGCACTTCATCTAAGTCATTATACGAAATTGCTTAAAAAAACATTGACTATATTCACATAAAGAACTGCAAATTTTGAAATAAAACAGTTATTGATAAATATGAAGATCAAAACATTTCTACTGTTATGCAGAACATAAGCAAAAAAATTCAGCTAATTATTTTCAAAACTTTTTGAGTAATCGCGGTCCCCGTTTGATTTTTTCGAAGAAAAACACGTTTCGAGTAAAACGCATTTTAATGTTTGACATCTTGTGTAAATTTATGGCATTTGCTTTTACTAAAACGCTTGTAGTTTTTGTTCTAGTGGAGGGAAAATAAAGTACTTGGTATTGTTATTAAGTTAATAAAATGGTCTATTAAATAAAGTCATAAAAAAAGTTGCCAATTTTTGAAAAAAAATCATGGTTTTAGAGTAGTCGGTTACCTTAAGACAGAATGTCAGAATAACACTTGGGTTATAATTAATAAAGATATTGTGTGAAGTGTCCAAAATATAACAATAATGTCAAGAAAGTAGGAAAAAATACTGCCATCTGCAAAAAAGCCCGCGACAGCATATATCTATGTATTATGTGTGAAGCAAAACTTTGCATTGTTTTGTCTACGCTAGGTGCCAGGAACTGCGAAAGCTTGAACATGCGCAGCGTGAGGCTGATTAAAATTTTAACATAAAATAAATACAACAAAAAGTAACATTAACGGATTACACTTTCAGATATAAATTATTTATACCATCTTAAGCATTAATTACACACAATTTGTAACAATGCGCTACATTTGCGGAGCAGAGATCAGCTTAGGAAGGTGTTTGAAAAATCGACCCACAAGAGAGTTACGGGGAGTTGTAGATACAAAAAATCATTTTTATCAGCTATTATATCTGCAGACTTAAAATTCAACAAAAGGGGGTTTTTTTTGTTCAGCTGAGATATGAAATTTTTTTGTTGTTGTTTAATTTGCAATTCACGTAAAATTAACTCATTAAAAACTTATTTTTCCTTCAATCTGTATTGTTTAATTTTTCAATTAGAATGGGTGTAACAGCTACTAAGATTATATTTTAAATACATCAAATAATGCACGCTAAACTTGTCACTTGTCTGGGCGTAAACTTTTTAAGTAAGCGTGATGTGGACGTTTGCAGAATGAAGCTCCTGATCAAATGTCGTTCTCTTCACTCAATCGTTGATGAAATTTGCTAGGTCTATCACCAATAGCCCTCATACTGCATCGTACCGTCATATAAATAAACAATCCACCCACAGACACGCATGACATCCTTTGCAGCTGCCATACCTATCCGATAAAATGTATGTTACGTGTTGATGAAAAACATTCACAATATCAATTGTTGCTTAGTTATAAACAAAGCACAACATCATTCAAATTTTAGCATGTTATGACACAGTTATCATCATGTAACAGTGACGATTCACAATGTAAAGGATTTCGCTACATTAGTATCATGTTACTGTAATCAATCATGTGAACGCGTCAGATACCATAACTAGTTTCGAATTATGTATCAGACATGACTGAAATACACGAAGTTCAGTGCTAGAATATTTGCAATGAAGTTCTGTAAATTTATGGATATAACACTTGTGCAGCTAGTCCTGATTGGGCAACGTATCAAAATTTTTTGAAAACACTTTTTTGGTGGGCTCTCAATATTTTACAACTTTTTTTACACATTTTGGGGCTCCTGATGTATGAGGGCCCCATATTATTGATACGGTGGTACCTACGCCTCTAGGTATAATACAGATTCACAACGTGTGTTACACTAGCGAATGATTTTTTACTAGCAAAATCGATGTTAAATTTAATATTCGAGAAACATATACTCGTACATCAAGCATTATCATTCTTGTATTTTAGATATATAACAGATGACTTATTTCGAAAAATGAGCTACTTTTCACATATATATTAAATGCTTAATATAAAGAATTTGAATATGCTAATATTAAGAGACAATATATTGTTATGGATAGAGTATGAAGAAAATTGAATATTATAGTGAAGGTTTGAACAATTATAGGTCCGTGTATGCATTTAAAAGTTTTTAATATAATGGTAAAGGAATAATCATTCAATTTTTACTAGTTCAAAATTTATTATTATTTTTTTACTTTTATCGCGTATCGATATCCCTTTCTACCCGATTTTTTCTGAAAAACTTGTTGAGACTTCGTCGTACGGCTTAGAATTGATGGCAGTTTAGAATCCCACACTACAATAGCTATAATTTGTACATAAAACAATTGAGGAAAAATAAATTTCGTTTTATTATTATTTTCGTCTGAATATTAATGCGCAAGTAAATAAATGGTGTTAAAATATGCTCGTAAAATTTTTAATTTAGAAGATACCGTACCAACAAATGTATATTTTTGTGCATGAAGATAAAATTTCATTAAAGCTCAATTTATCCTTCCGAACTTTAATGAAGTTATCGATTGCTCAAGTACCCATACTAATAAAAAAATAACTTTTTCAAAACATTTTGATGCAAAATTGGAAAAAAAGAAGCTTTGATAAAAATATCAACTTTTAATTATGAAAAAAAAATAGTAAAATTCTTTCATCCCATGTCGGTTAAATAATTATGATAGTGAAAACTCTTAATTTCATATTCGTATAAAATATATGAAACTTTTGTATTCAATTTTATTTAATCTCTTTTTTAGTCACCTAAAATTATTCAAACAGAATCGAAAATCTCTCAATTACTTCTAAAAAGGTTAAATCTCAAAATGTTTCAGAGGTATTTATTTCACGCATTCTTAAAACACAAGCTTTACTTTAGCGTGAATAAATCTGCTTTCCAATGCTTTTAGCTCTAATTAAAACAGTTTGATTTGTACTATTTAGACAAAGAATTAAATTTCGCGTGAAAGGCAAATTTCATTGAGCATATGGTATTTTTTAATTAAACCAGAACACGTAACTAAAATGCAGTGAATCGATTCAATTGGATAATTTAAAATGAGAAAGGGCGAAAGAGTTAAGGTTAAATTTGAATACAATAAAGTGATCGATATAAAATAGTTAAGGAGTGAATTTACACTAAAACATAATGTTCATATGTAATCAATCTTCTTATTTTACAGGAAGTGTGGAATACATTGTCTGCATAAAATTATACATTCTGCTAGTTTGCAATTTCACCTTCATGCATAGATAATCTACAACAAACAACTCCACACTAAAATGAGAAGTAGTCCGATTATAATGAACTTTCGTATGCAAGAAAATTTAGACGTATCAGGGAAATGATTCGAATTTTATCTCCAATGAATGAATAGCGAAAGCTCCAATTCTTTGGAACTACGTATTCAGCAGTTGCATGCAAAAAAGGATTCTTAATCTGATGGTTAAAATATTTGTTTCATTTCGACTGCGATACCTTGCGTCCGCTGTAACAATGTCTCATCGAAGGAATCGTGCACATCACAAGCAGATCTCAGAGTTTGAATGAGGTCATTCGATGGGATTGAATGAGATTGATATGATAAATAGAAGAATCACTCGTCATCCAAGTCGAAAGGATGCAGCCATTAGACGATTCTCGCAAGAAACGGCATATATCAGCATCAGTACTGCAGCGGTTGACCGAAGGGCACAAGAGAGCAGGAAAACAGAGCGATTGTTTCAGCACCGGTCATGGTACCTGAATCCTTGTTATCAACCTTTCACTGTATGAGCCGCATACATGCGTCCGTCATTAACAGTGGCGTAACGGAGAGTATTAGGGCCCCCTGCAAACTCAGGTTTAAGGCCCCAAGCCCAAATACGTACTTAGCGTCAGTCAAACTTTGGGCCTTTTAGAGTCCCTGACCCCCGCAATGCAGTGGTTGCGGATGTGTACGTTACTCCACTGATCATTACCCTTCACAGATGACTGTGGAAGTGGATTTTACGCTCGCGCCGACCATTACACCACTAACCTGTTACGGATCAAGTTTGACGGAACTGGTGTTAAGCCCGATCAGAGAATTGCACTTACAGGGGACGTATAGTCTTTAGTGATGAGTTCTACTGAAGTCTGAAGAATCCAGGTTAGCGTGGGGATCCTGCTCTGAATATCGCCTCCCCCCACAGATTCTCAACAGGGCGTTATTGTCTGGGGTGTCATTTCCTATGATTCCCCTTTGGGAGTCATTTCTAGCACGGTGGTTCTTGGACGACATCCTACGACAAGTTGTGCTACCATTCCTTTTGTGGCTCCAAAGACTTACTTTTCAACACGACAATGCCATGTCGAACACATAACGTGTTGCTAAGAATTGTCGCCAAGATTCCCGTACACTGTTTGGCCGGCTAGATTGTCTGGTATCTCTCCCATACAGAAAATTTAGGTCGTTATGGGAAGTATCCCGGAATGTTGACGATATAGCCAAAAAGGTGGAGATATTTGGCACAAAATTTGGCAGGATATCATCTGAGAACTTTGACAGTCTGTAACACAGCTTGCATCCAGGCTAAAGGTAAATGAACTAAAACCTGACTAACTCCTTTCCTTTGTAACGGTCAAAATTTTGGTCGTTTGTTTTTCTATGTATGTTCTTCTCATTCCCCATTTTTTTCGCGTTCGGATAATTCCTACTCTGTGCATATTTCCTTTTAAATATGGTGTAATAATACTAAAAAAATTAGCTCCATATCGGGAGAATAAATGCGTTAAAGTGAAAAATAAGAAGTATTTTCAATACAAAATGCAAACAAGAGAATTTTTTCTAATAATACTTTCCTAATAGTCAAAAGTCGCTTCAAATCCTTAAAAAGAGATACGTGGGATGTAATAATTAAATTCATGAAATACTATACACATGATGATAAATATAATATTAATTTTCCTCGTCAAGAAAGTTTAATACACACATACTACACTAAACATATAATTTATAAATAACTTTTTCTTTCAAAAATACTCACAGTTTGTACATCAAAACAATATCAGTTCAACAAAAAAAAAAAAACTGAATTATTGTAAAAATAGGATTTTCAAGAAAAAATGTGCTGCATGGGGTATTGTGTTTAATATATATCTCCTCATAGCTAAAATTATGAAAATTAAATAATACTAATAATGAACAAAACATATCTAATTTGATTAGCTATCAAAAATCATACATGTCTTTTGTTGTGAGCCCTGCGAATATTTTGCATATCCAATTAATCCTGTTCCTAGGCAATTAAAGATTCCATTCTCTACGTCTTAATTAAAAGGAAGTCAACTATAAAACATATCGTGAATGCTCAGATGCATTTCAAAGCCGTTAATACACGTGGCATTGTTCGGAAACCGACCGTTAATGCTTTGACGGAATGTATTGAGTAATCTAAACGAAAAGTAGTGGCAGATTGGCTCCTTTTAATGGCTCTCCTGGAACCTATGTATTCGAATCCAAGGAATCAATTAAATGGTTCGGTAACCTATTGAAAAGCAGTACTTAATCTTAATTTTACACAGTATCTGGTTGGATGATTGTAAATGGTTGAAGAAAAGGAGTCATTTATAATTGTTAATGCAAGCAATTTTGATGTTTAAAATTAAAGACAGAACAATTTTAGTAAATAAAATAAAGAACACAAGTATTATAAAAAAAATTAAGTCAATTCCTACTTAGATCAACAAAGAAAAATTTTATTTTAGTTTTTTTTATCAAATAATTACAATTAATATAAATATGTATATACATGTGACAGAATCACAATATGTAAAATGATAAAATGTGTTTATTAACGATTGAAAATTTGTACAATATATATATATAAGGTTATCGTTAACTAATAGTAGTAATTGTGAAAAAAATCATTAATCTTTCATTTTTCATCGGAATTTTAATGTTAAATCCGTCACATTAAGTCACTTCTCCGACTCGAATGTTTATGTATTTCATCAATATTTTATAAGGTTCAAATAATTCAAAACTGCTTGCAATGAAGTTTTAGTAATATATCTCCATTCTAGATATAACAGGATTGTTTTTTGAATTTATAGAATTTTAATTAGGGACCTATATTAAAAATTGTTTTTTGTTTTTTTAATATTTTTTTTTCTTGAATTGGTTTTACCTGACAAAATGTTATCTAAATTTGACGAAAGTGAAAATAATTATTCAGAATAAACTTATTCTTTTTATCATTTCAGTCTCAGAAAGCCTCAAAACAAAAATTAATTCTCAATTCATAGAAATTCAAAATAAATTCAATGACAAGGAAACACTTTCGTAAAATAAAGAAACAATTCAGTTATTTTGTCAAATAACGAGCAAAAATATTCACAATAAAAATAGGTAAAAGGTACCGTAAAAATATTTTTTCCTTTCATAAAATGCAAATACAATATTCAAACAAATATTCTGCATACAGAAAAACAGTTTGGGAATTTCTCACTTGGAAAAGTGTCTTACTGGAAAAACTGGAGAGCATAAAATTGAGATCTACATTTCATGGCTGACAGTGAAAAAGAATTCCGTGACAGTACGATCTTTGAATTTCGCTTTTCAATTCGATTTTAGCAGTTGGAAGTGAATTTTTTTGAATTCATATTTAAACACGGTACTTTCTTACAGAAAAGGTGAAGAAAATTCCTTTTATATATTTCCCTGATTTTCACAAAATTGCTTTGAATATAGCCTTTTTCACCTTTTCATTATTTTTTTTTAAATACAGTTTGCTCTTTTTTATTAAAAGCAGTAATATGAGATTAAGGAAAAATGCTAAAAGAAAATTATAACATAAAACCCATGTTCTTTGCAGATATTTTGCAATAACAAAATAATGGAAATTATTTTCCGAAGAACTTTAAATGCTTTGTCGTGAAACGATTTTTTTCCATTATCAAAAAATTCTTCGAAAAAGAAAACAAATAAATATAAATCATTAGTAATATTTTAAAATACTGTAAATTATTTCAAAATTAAAGATGTACAATAACATAGCAAGACAGAGCTGTGCCAAATAAAATCTTCACATTAATAATGCGATAAAAAACACCTAGACTTAGGATTAATTTATTAAGATGTTTTCAGGGGTGTTAAATTTCTCTAAGTGGCTAAAAATATAAACAATTTTCAAACAGGTATAACTCTTTTAAATTTAAATTAAATTCTTCGAACCTTTTACACATTATTTATAAGAGAATGGGGCTTCAGAAAAAGTAAAATGTTTAAAATATAATCATAATTTAAAAAAAAAAATTATTAGCATACGAATATAAGAAACATTTCTATAAGATATATTAAGTTTTACGTTGCGCATGCTATTTTCTAAAATAAAAGCTTTAATTAATATATATTAGTTGATTTAAAAAGTTAAACGTATCCTTTTATAATACTGTATTATTTCTTATATAAAAAATAAATTATATTTTTATAAAAAATAATAAAATTAAATTTTTAAATTTTTAAAAAAAAATCCATATTTTTTCAAATATTATGAAAATGATGTAGGGTTTAAAGAGTATTCTACATTTTATAATTCTGTAAAGTTTTATAACTCTGAGATTACTATTTTAGAAAATAGCGAGCTCAACGCAAAAAATTAATTACATAATTATTTCTTTTTTTCATATGCTTATAATTTTTGAAGTTAACTTCTTATGGCACGGTAGGGAGAAATTTCCGTTACGCGTTACCAGTTACGGTTAGCGATAAACGTAAGGTAGAAATGAATGAAGTTCCGAATTTTCCCCCGTTTTAAAAAAACGCCATCTAACTCATACTATCTATCCCACACAAAAAATAATTACAGAATCGGAAAGATAATTTTTTTCTATTTTTTACGATTTTTTTAAAAATGAGTCAAAATTGATACGCTTTTATAAAAGTTGTTTTCTAAATCATTCCCTTTAAGTTTCCTTTCGAGTTAATGAATTGATATTTTATTCTAAACAAGTTCATGCTTTCCTCTTTCAGAATCAGTCATAAAAAATGATGGAATCTTTTTTAATTTCTTCTTTCACCCTATCAATATTATTACAATACATCCAAGAATTTATATCTATACATTAGAGGAATACTTCTGGAAAGTTCGTTTTGTTATAATTCAAAAAAATTGCAACGCATGGATCATTTTGCATTTTAGTTTCGAGGCAAATTTTTGATTTAGACTAATAATGATGATACTTTTCTCAAAATACATACAATAAAATTTTTTTAGTATTATGAATTGAAAATTTTGTCTATACTAATACCTTTTCCATCCTAATTATTTTTCAATACCCTTTAAATAATAATGATAATAATAAATTTGTTAATTATATATAACAGTGTTTCTCAAACTTTCAAAACTGGCACCCCCTTATCAATCACAGTTTTTATCGCGCCCCCCTTATACATTAATAATGTACTGAATGCAATAATAATGCACTTTTTTTTACGCTAAAGCAATAATCTTAATTATATACCGTACAAATAAACGATATAAGTATTAAATTTGGTATATGTTGCTTTTAAGCAAAAAAATATTAAGTAATAGGATAATTATTATGTTATTTTTCCTTTCTCTAATTTTTAAATTGGAATATATTGCAAAATGCGGTGGCAAAGAAGGCAAAATATAGATATCAGCTTTTTTTTAGAAAGAAATCAGTGGATCAATTTCTAATCATAAGCATTCCTTTGAAAAATTTGCTCTCTGTAAGACAAGCCCATGGAAGTCGCTAATACTTATTAAACTTGTTCTTAATTTAGCATTAATTAATTAGTTATAAAATACTCTGTGCAGCACTGATACATTAAAAGTATACCGGCTGAAATACCCGCTATTTGCACGATTTCATTTATAAGAAAATAAAACATTATTGATATAATCGCTGAATTTTAAGGAGAGTAAAGCCAAGTGCGGAACAATGTTTACAAAAATGTAAAATGATTTTTTAAAATCATTGCTCCAATTATAATTAGTTTTAAGCGAACTGTAATTTTAAGCCTCACAGAATTAGCATTTAGAATTGATGTTGAATAATGAACAATAATATAAAATTCCGATGAGAAATAATTGTATTATTTTTAATATTTAAAGTGAAAAGACTTCAACATGTTTTAAACCTGGAGCAGACACGCACTCGATACTAATGGTCGAGTGGGGTTATTGAGCCACCCCAATCTCTTTTTTTATAATTATTTTTATAGTACACAATAAAAATCGTAATTCCAGTGAATAATTTAATTAAGAGAAAATATACTCACCCCTACTTTCAAGAACACAGAAAATATTTCGGAAAAAAAGTTATCACACCGGGAACTCAGTCAAAACAAGTACCTTAAGATTGTAAAAAAAACGTTTGTCACTCCCAAAAAAAAAGGGAGATATGTGACAAATATATTTTAGTTCACACGTTAAGATTGTAAAACAGGAGGATAGTGTGTCAGAGCCATTGGTAACAATTAAACAGTTTTGCCAGAATTACCGATTTCATGTACTCTGTGCTCGGCGTGACAGCTCTGGAATAAAAGTGTATTTATTACAATATGGATGTCCAAAAAAATTATGCAAAACGTTTTTTTCATTACGCTTTTTTATATGTTTGGGAATAACTCATAGAAATAAATCTTGGCCAAGTAATCCTTTAAAATGCTCTCTGTGCTTTTCCAAAAATCATAAAAATATTTTACAAGGAAAAAATCGCAGCAGAAATAGTTTATTTGCAACTTCCCTAAATGAAGAAACAAATACACACACACACACACATAAGAGCAGGCACGTAACTAACCGTACAAGTAAGTTCGAAGGTCAAACCGCAGCAGCTACATTCTGCTGCCTACATCTGATGACAAATATATAACAGTGATGAATTTTTTACCTTCCTAAAATTTTTTTTCGATTATGGGTCTGGGTTTTGTTTTTCTCATTTTGGTTTGAAAAGAAGTAGCTTTAATTTTTTATGACGTAATATCGCAGATGTATAAATTATATCAGTGTAAATGTGTATTTTTTATTATGTCAGAAAGTATTTTGTTTTACTTCATTCCAGTAAATAATTTTTTTTTAATCTTTTATTTTCGATATGCTCGCGCCCCTTTCCCCCTTGTACGTTTATCGCGACCCCCAGGGGGCGCTCCCCACAGTTTGAGAAACACTGATATATAAGATTACTTCAAAATGAAACTTTATTATACAATTCAATTCATGTAATCCAAATAAGTTAACTTCTAACGCGTGTTCACACTGATACACGCTTTCTTTTTTTTAATTATGATTATAATTCAAACATTTTGTACTTTTTTGAAGCCGTAATCCTTTGTAAATAATGTGTAAAATATTCGAATTATTTAATTTTAATTTAAAAGCATTTTAGTTGTTTGAAAATTGCTAATATTTTCAGCCCTCTACAGAAATTTAATACCCCTGAGACCTCTTAATTGTTAAAGTCGCGTTCTGCAGAGCTATACGAGAGATGTTAACTACGAATTTTGTTATGTGATAATGATTGGTGATGAGTGAAACCATGATGTTTAGTGAAGTGATGATTTTAACACATGAATTAGCCCCCCCATTCCCTAAACATTTACACCAGGAATGCACAATATATGGAACAATTATCAATGGAACTCCCCACCGCTACACAAAGTTATGAGATAAAGTTAAATCACTCTGCGACTCACTTCTCTACACTTAGCTCGTATTTATTTAAATGCTACTTTCAATTATGTCGTAACACGATTCCTGGTGAATCTCTGCTCGGCTATAGTTTGTGCACTTTATGGGAAACAAGTAATACAAAAAAAATGAAGTCAATTTGTACTTATGTCAAGAAAGAAAATTTTTATTTTAGTTAATTTTTATTAAATATAGTTACAACTAATATAAATAAATATATATATATATATATATATATATATATATATATATATATATATATATATATATATATATATATATATGATATATATATATATATATATGACAAAATCACAATATAGGGTGAAAAATAGAATGCACTTTTCCATTTTCCCGCCTATGTATGGTGTTGGACTTTTTTTTCGTTTGTTTGTTACTATTTATTCATTCATTATATTTAATTATTCTAATAAAAAAGAACAACAAAAAAGAAATCATATTCTTAGAAATTAGGCACTTCCAGGTGGAATTCGAATCCAGGAACTTCGGATTAGAAGTCCAAACTGCTATCTATTACGCTACAGGGAGAGAACGAACGATATTTCTTTCTTTTTTACGCTGTTGGACTACTATTTTTGTTTATTGTTATTGATTATTTTTTCATTTAATTGATGAATTAATATTTGAAAAAAACTGTATTTTAGCATCATGTGTCATCCACTCCAAGTTTTAAGTGAACTTGAATGGATGAATAGAAAGCATTTCTATAACGAAGAAAAAATTTGAACAATGTATATATATATATATATATATATATATATATATATATATATATATATATATATATATATATATATGTACATATATATGTATGTATATATATATATGTATATATATATATGTATATGTATGCATATATATAATCCAAAACATAAAAATACACAGAGAGTTAGAACCTAAGAAAACTATACTAAATAGGAAGAAGTAGAAACAGTAGTACTATAACAAACTCCTGGCCTTAGGAACCAAGATTGCAGGTTTAAACAAGTTTTAGGGCTAGCAAACCTTCACCTGTAGTCTGTCATACTACGTACCAAGATGAAAGGAAAGAATAACATGTGGAGGAATTTAAACACTATTATAAAATCACTAAACTAATAAAATATAATTTTAAAATTATAGCCTACTAGTATTCACATTATAGATTTAAATTCGATGCAAAACGTACACTCATGCTCATATATTAAGGATAATTCAGAATCACACAGAAATTGAACTCTAAAATAAAAATTTCACCTGTAGATATATCACACACATCTTAAAGAAGAATATGAAAATTACAGGAAACCACCGGATGGCGTGGATAGTACATCACAATGACGACAGTCTAAGAGAGTGGTATATAAGGAATTGTGGCAAAGAAGTAAAAATGTTCACAAGCGCTTTAAAAGCCTTTCAGTGCAATAACCGCATAGTTATGGCAAAAAAGAAGCATTTGGATGATTTTTGAAGTGGTAGAATTATTGGACGACTGGAATTTGGACGTACCCAGCTGGAAGTATCCCAGGAACTTGGAATTGCCCAGAGTATCATCTCCAGGCTTTGGCAACGATTCGAAGATAATGGTAATGTGAGTAGAAGTTACAGCACAGGTCACCTCCGAGTTACAACGCCGAAGAATGAAGACCGGTATTTGGCAGTTACTGCAAAGGAAACAGACGGAACAAAGCGTTAGACCTGTCTCGTCAGCTACCGGTACGACAGTTTCAAGACAGAACGTGTACATACACTTAGGCTCCTTGGTCTATATGCTCGTAGGCCTGTCAGATGTGTTCCCCTTACCGCAGCTCTCTGTCGCCTGCTATTAACCTGGAGTAGAGAGCATGCATTGTGGACACCCCAACAGTGGTTTTGTGTGATGTTTTCTCTGACGAGTCCAGGTTTTGTTTGCAGTGTGATTCTCACTGGACTTTAATATGGAGAGCGCAAGATACCCGTTACCACCAAGAGAGCACCATTGAACGACACCGTTACTTTGATGCAGGATGCCTCGTTTGGGGAGGAATTATTCTTGGTTTTAGAACTGACCTCATGTTCAGAGTGTAAAGATGACAGGTCACATCTATTGGGATGTCTTTCTGAAACAACATGTACGTTTGTTTCCGGGTGCAATGGGTGCTAAATTTCTGTTTATGTATGACAACGACCTTCCTCACCGTGCAAACGTTGTAGACGAATGCCTTCAATCGGAGTATATCACTCTTATGGATTGACCAGCATACTCACCATATTTGAATCCAATAGAGCATGTGTAGGATATGCTCGGCTGACGAATTGCAGCCCGTTAAACCATTCCCACCTGTCTACCGGAACTTCGGAGGGCATTACTTGATGATTAATGTAATATTCCTTAAGATCAGATTGATAATTTGATACTCAGCATGCCTAGGCGTTGTATTGCCTGTATTGCATCGTCCGGGGACATCCTCTGTATTACGAAATCATACTAACCATGTTATACTGTTTTTTGTAAATAGGTTCTTTGAAATTTGCTCCAGAGGTTAAAAATCGCAATTTTTATTAATTATGTCAAAAATATAGCATCTTTTTTGCTCTTTACCTTTTGTTTAATAAATAGATCTTACAAATAAGTCAAATTGGTGTTTTCTTCTGTCTTTTTCTTTGCTTGAACTTTATTATCCTTAAATAGCGTTAAATAATGATAGAATAATATAAAGTTTATATATATATATATATATACTTTTAAAAAATCATAAATATATATTGATATAAAAATTAGTGTAAAATATATATGAATCTTCGAATATATTTAAATATTATTCAATTATTAAATATTCGGCGCCATCTATTTAATAATTGTATAATTTGTTAAAAAAACCATAATGCCAATATGTTATTAACCCTCTAACCGGATAGCATGGAAAATTCCGTCAGTGTAAAGATGCTTCGAAAATGGACTGTACGGATTTTTCTGTCTTCAAGTAACGTTTTCAAAAGCGGATTAGCTGCACTTTTCTGAAATCCTTTCCCCCTTTTAAGGTTTAACATCTTGAAAGATAATGAGGGATGGAGGAAGCAACACAGCAGGAGTTTTATGGCTCACAGGGAATCCCGTGTTTTGACCCTGGGGCAATCGTAAAAAATCGAGGGGAAATTTCCTTAGACCCCAGGACGTGTTAATTTGTTACCTCGTTTGTTTAAAGTTTTGTAAAGTCCCAACGCATAAGTAAAATATGTTACAATTCCCTTTTGGTTTCATATTAATTTCAAACTGTAACAAGTTGGGGCGTGTCAGGGCAATCTGCTATTTTATATATTTAGACAAATTATCTTTTTTTAAGTATATTCTTTCGCTTCATTTTTCTTATTCAAAGCTTTCAGTTTTTGAAACATGATTATTTTATTATAAGATACCGAAAAAATTAATAAAATATCAAACTCTATAAAATTTGGAATCTTTTCAATTTTCCAACCACTAAAAATGAATAAATTTAAACTTCATCAAATCATTTGAAACATTTTCTTATACTTTGATAAAAATAATAATGAAAAAAACGAATAAGATTTATTAGTTTTTTTTTTTTTTTTTAGATTTCAACGCCTAAGTGTTCAGGTAATAATAAGTACAGTGCCTGGTTATATATTGTTAAAATACACCGAATTATATTTGAATTTTAAGTGCTTGAACTTCAGTTTACATCAAAGACAACATGAATGAAGATTTTCACACATTTTTTTTTTATAACTGGAATGCTTGAATAAATGGTAATCAAAAATATACGGAAACATTTACAGTAGACATTTATATGCATATAAATAAACATAAAAATCAATTTTAAATTCGAGCTGTTGAAAAACATTCGAATTATATATTGTTCAAAAATATCTATTTATACAAAATACCTCAAAATTTATCTTTTTTAAAGGCTAACTGAATAAGTAATTAAAATTTGGATATGTTTTGAAATCTCGACCTTATATAAAGCTAGAAATTTTATGTTAGAAATCCATTTGAAATTTCGAAAAAAAAAAATGCATCGCGCAGTTAAAAATTATTTACCATAAGTTTTAGCAATTGTTTGAGTATAATAAAAATTTCAAATTTTATTATATAGCTTCTTTGGTATTTTTAAATATATTTCGGCCGCGGTAGCCGAGTGGTATAAGTATCGGAACGTGGCTTGCTTTGTCACGAGTTCGAGCCCAGTACCACTAAAGACCCGCCGTGTAGGGCAGCGATGCACGTTAAATCTGTCCAGAGCTGAAACGTCCTCCCGTTGGTGTGGTGGGGTAGTTAGGAGAGGGGGTGCCAGCTCAGGTGTCGTCCACGACACTTGACCATGGTTCAAAATTACGTGGTCCGTCGCCAAAAGCCCTCGTGTAGCTGAACAGTGCGACGTTAATATTCAATCATACATTTAATATATTTCGAAGATTTCATACAATTCAGTTGAAAACCACATGCTAAGAGCAAAAAATATACTAAAAAAATTGATGAATATACAATTACAATAAATTCTTACATAGAAGCAAAACTGAGAAGCTAAAGCGTAGGAATAAAAAATTTTGAGTATATCTGAAGTAGTTTTCGAAATATTTATTTTAAAGTTTAGAAAATTTGTGTGCGTTATGTTATACTTAATATTAATTAAATGGTTAAAATAATGTGTTAATATTAGTCATGTAATCGTTTGATGACACATTCATATACAAATAAAAATTATCTTGGTCATTGATGCGAATGTCAAGAATTTTATGTGATTTTAAATTCAGACATTAAGATATTGATGTAGAAAATATAAAACGACCATCTAAAATACATGAAAAATGCAGTCTGCTATAAAATGATCTTGACAAACAAAATCCGGCATTTTCACTTACTATGGCAGAGCCGGCTTAGTCAGGTGCGATCTGGAAAAACAGAGAGAGAATCGCGGTTTTGATGAATGCCGCTCTAGCTTTTAAAGCTCCCAGGAAAAATTATATATATATATAAATTACAAATGCAAAAATAAATCTTGTATTTTTCCATACATTTTTATAACAACGAATTGTGGAATTGCCTTCCAATACATTGTTGTGTTTGACAATATCTAAGGTAACCAACCCTACTTTAGATAGATTTGTACTACTTTTTCGTAACCGTATTCCTTTTAAAATTAATTCGTGCAGCCGAAATACACCTTTTGTACCCTTAAAATTTATTTAAACTATAACGGTTAATTTTAATTTATGCAACTTGTGAAATGTTCATAATTAACCATTTCCGTCTAAACAGTTTACATGAAAAAAAAATTTCGGACTCCCTCATTCATTAGGGATTTATATAAGATTCTAACATTAAATTTTATATTTCACCGAATAGGATTGAGTGGTAGTGTATAGTGCTGCCACACCACAGGTCTGCGGTTCTATTAACGGGTTGCGCAAGGTCGACTCTGCCTTTCATCCCCGCTACATTGGGTCGATAAATGAGTACCAAGCTTGCTTCGGGTCTTAAACACTGAAGGTCTCTCTTCAGACAGACCACCAAATCGGGACATCTGTTCATGCACCTCAGCGTCCAATGGTCACGTGTATTATGATGGGCACTGTAGTTCCAGGCCCTCATGGATTGTTGTGCTTCTGAGTTTGTCTTAAGTTTGAGGATTACCGCACTTTGGGGATACCCCTTAGATAAACATGTATTTCCACTAATTTGCAATTAAACATTTTTCTTTCAATTACGTTTATTTCAGAAGGAAGTTTGATTTTTGAAATGTATTTGCTTAATAACATGTATATTTGTGTATTATATTAAACATTTTATCAATCCAAAATTACATGTTTTTAGCTCCTCTAAAAGCTTTTAGGATTTTACGACTGATCTTACAATCCATATACGTTTTATAGTAGTGTATTTAAAAATGATAAAGACATTTTTACGACTGTGTGAGCTTTTATGCCACGTTTATAAATATAAAAAATTGCATTCAGCTACAGTTTTTAAAATGTACTGAAATAAGTGGAGGAATAGGATATTTACATATTATGAATATTTTTGACTGCAGTAAGATATATTTATATTTCAGTTTCTTTACAATTTGAATAGAAGTTGTAAGCCATTTTGCGAATAGGTTGATGTTGAGTATAAACCCATAGGCTGTTTAATATTGTAAAGTGTTTTACTTTGATACCAGCACACACTAAAATAAGGCTCATTTGCAGTTATATGATCAGCTTCAGTGATATTTAAATTTTCAAAAATAGTCTACACGTACGAAAACATTCTTTCACAACCGCACACCCCACATCTCATACTATATCTTTCCTACAGCAGGAAATATTTGTGTATACTGAAAAATTTAATACAGGATACATTTTCAAGTGTTAAATTTGTTTTTTAAATTTGGTATGAATACATTGTGGAACTGTTGGTTAACTTCACTGAACAAAATTATTTTAAGTGTACTGTTTTGAAAGACAAAATTAATTAGGGAGAACTTTTCTCAATATAATTTGTAATGACTGAATTGTGTGAAAATGTAGTTATCGATGTGTGACATTTTTTCTTGTAATAAAAGAAACAGAAATATAAGAAATTTAACTTGAGTAGAAAATGGTTAGAAGTACTGTCATGCGCATTTAAAGAAGTATATCCCTCATTAAAATTAAAAATTATTGACTGAATGTGTGTTATGTCCATCACAAATGCCGATGTAGAAAAGGAATTTTTATTTAATACAAGAAGTTCGAAAAAGAGAACACTAGGAAGGAAAGTTTAAATTTTTTCCGAAAAATATTCAGTTAACATAAAAATATCTTTTATGTGATTTTAATTAAAATAAATTAAAAGTATTAAAAATCCTTTTTATGCTATTTAAATTAAAATATAACTGAATAGAGGAAGATCGGTTTTATTTCATAAATATAATCATCGTATAAAATATTTTTTGTGTTATTGTTTTAAAATGAGATAGGGCCTTTGCTCTTTTTACCTCATTACTTTTTAAAAACAGGAAAGTGAGCGCGTTTTCTTACTCTCATATTCAAAAATGAATACATGATGCTTTTTTCTGGTTCAAATTGCAATACCTTTTATATATGGTTATATATATATATATATATATATAATATATATATATATATATATATATATATATATATATATATAATTTTTTAAAAATGACAGAAAAATAAATTTTCTTTGAAGAAAATATAATTATATTTCAACTTCTAACATACTATTTATTTCATTTTTTCCTCTTTTTTTTTACCTTTCATTTCGTTTTTAATTTTACTGTGACTGAACATATAGGAGAAAGAAACACCGTATGTTTCAAAGAGGGTTGATCAAGAGAGGATATCTACGCTTTCAAAGAAGATTGCCCAAGGCAACTTAACAGCTAGCTGTAAACGATTGATCTCTGGTTCTTACTTTTCAAAAGGGACCGAACTGTCAAAATTTTCCTGCCCGACCTCCCAAGTTCTAAAAGGGGGAAAGGAAAGAAGTCTGTTGCATTTTTGAAGGGAATCGCAAAATAAGAGTTAAACGCTTTCGGAATAACTTTTCAGGAGGAAGGTATCCAATTAGAGGGTTAATACAAAATGTATATCGTAAAGAACTATTAGAAATATAATTGTAAAGAAAGTTAGCAGGATACCCATGTCCTATACATTGTTTGATACAGTTATTAATGTTAAAATAAATATTAGCTTTATCACGAACTAAAGCATTATTACGATAAGTATAGTTAAAAATAATGTTTCTATATATAGATATTGATAAATATAATTCCAGTAAAGAAAGCCATCTCTTTTATCATAAATATTACTATGTAATTTCAAATCCTTAATATATAATGTTACATCTAAGTAATTAATTTTAATTGTATTATTATTAAATTTAACTAAGTTTAGGTAAGCCGGATAAAAATTAATATTGGGATTTAAATTATCTTTTTTACAAAAAAATAATTAAAACCTCAATATATCTAAAAATGTAATTGTCATTATTAATAATATAATATTCATAAAAGTGAAAATATAGATTAGCCAAACTATTGCTTGCTGGGCCTCCTTGTGGCAGTCCTTTGTATTGTTTATATAATGAACCATTAAAGTTAATGTAATTTTTTAAAGACAAAAATCTATGAGATCTTTAAATTTGTTTAAATTATTATTAAGATTATAAATGCAGCGGTTTTCTACGATTACTTTAATAATATCATTGATATCAATGGAATTGAAAAGATCTTCAAAGTCATAACTATGAACTCAATAAATATTTTTATTTTTGACAAAAATCTATAATATATTTACTATTTTTATTTATAGCTTTATTACATTGCTGATTAATAAAGTTTTGTATAATATTATGAAGTAATTTGCCTGCACTGGTAATATATGTTTTCAAAACCATTTGTCACAGTTCCAAATTTAACAGGGCTTTTATAGAATTTTGTTGTTAAAAATATATATGGATACTTAATTTTAGGAACACAAAAACCTAATTTTTTTTATAAAAAGCAATAATACGATTACTAATTTCATTATGCGACAAATCTATTTTTTTTAAAGATTCATTATTTAAAAAGCGTTCATTAAACGTATTATATTAAAAATACTTACGAATCACAGCATAGTTACCAGGTACTTTATCAATGTAAACTATGATAAAATTCTTTTGTAATTCATAAATTTTCTGTTTTATATCTTTAAAAGTAAATTCATACTGAGAATGGTAGCTAAAAACTTCATAAGGTATTTTAAAATATTGTACTTATACTCATCAATTGCCTCTATAGGTAGTCCATATTTAATTGCAAATTTTGTAATAAAATTATCAATATCTTTATTAATTTGTGTTTTAACAATATTGTTGTTATTAGAAACAATTATTCCGAAACTAGTGCCTTTACACATTATATCCCTTAAAATTTTGTCATTGATTATGTTTAAGAGTTGCCAGTAACTACATGTTTATGATGACCGTCAAAAAATCATTATAGTTTTAACATAAACAGTCTTTGTTAACAGAAGGCGAATTATTATTCTAATAAAAAATAAATATTCCCATCGTTTTGTTATATGTAAATGCTTTCTTAACAACAACCTTTCTAACAGGAAAAAGTGACAAATGTCTATTAAATACATTAGAAAAATTAATTTTGTCAAAAGTTTTATACATGAGTAATAAAGTGCAGTACTCTGTAATTGTCTCATTAATTTTCTCAACATTCATTTTGAATTTATTAACCAGATAATTATAAATGTCTTTAATAATGATAATGTGTACTGCATGACAAACCTTTAAGGAATTATTATTTAAGGTTTCATTTAACAATATATATATATATATATATATATATATATATATATATATATATATATATATTTAAATATATAAAAACAATCACAATTATCAACTGAATAATTTAAACATATGAATCTTATAATACTAAAACATTTCAAAATATCAATGGCGAATATAAAAGATAAAATTCCATCGTTTTCAAACAAAATTAAAAAAATTATAAAATAAAATAAAAATTTATAAAATATCCAAATGCAATCTCGACTTAGGACTGATAAGTGGGGTTAAACTTGTTTGATGGCGCCTACCTCCCCTATTGCAACTTGGTAAGTTATTTGTAAAATATCAAATTTCAACAAAAAAAAATTTAAATTTAAAATTAAAGAGTTAAAATTAAACCATTATACTTTAAATTAAAAAGTTGAAATTAAACCATTATACTTTAAATTAAAAAGTTGAAATTAAACCATTATACTTGAAAAATAAAACTATTCGCCATCGCATTCTGAAAGATATTACAATATTAAAATATTAAAATTTAAAAACAATTTAGTGCATAACATAAGTGAACCATCAAACGCAAAAGATGATGCACCCATCTTTAAAATAGTTGTATAGGTAGAAAAATTAAAAAATATTTGAGAACCAAAAGTTCAAATTAAAAAAAAATATTTGAGATCCGAAATTCAAATTAAAAAATATTTGAGATCCGAAGGTTCAAATTAAAAAAATATCTAAAATCAAAAATTTCAAACTAAAGAATCCGAAAGTTCAAACTAAAAAATCTGAAAATTCAAGCTAAAAAATCTGAAAATTCAAGCTAAAAAATTTGAAAGTTCTAGCTAAAAAATCTGAAAGTTCATGCTAAAAAATCCGAAAGTTCAAGCTAAAAAATCTTAAAGTTCAAGCTAAAAATCCTAATGTTCAAACTAAAGAATTCGAAAGTTCAAACTAAAAAATTCAAAAGTTCAAACTAAAAAATTCGAAAGTTTATACCAAAAAATTCGAAAGTTCAAAGAAAAATCCGAAAGTTCAAACTAAAAAATCCGAAAGTTCAAATTAAAAATTTCTAAAAACCGAATGTTCAAATTAAAAACACAGTATATTCACAAATTAATAGAGTAAATCATTAAACACTCACCAAAGAGTATCCTATCAAGAATACAATCTATATCTTATATCACAACTTTTCATATTTATTCTATCAATTACCACATCCATATTTTGCTCATAACATCTACCAATGCCATGTCAATTCTAACGATACTTGATCTAACATTAGAGTTTGACCACTTGGCATTAGAAGCAAACCAGACCGCGTGTAAAAAACTTGCTTGATTGGTCATAAATGTGTGATTGGACATATATATATATATATATATATATATATATATATATATATATATATATAAATGTTTAATTGGTCATAAAAAATTTTAAAGTGTTGTCGTGTAAATATTGGTCTAAGTGTGTATTAAAATGTATCCTGTGTGGGGAATGCACAAATACTTCACAGCTCTCTGGTCCACTAACAAGCTGACTTTGTGCTAACGTTGTGTGGTGGATTTGTGCATTTACGAGTTTAAAAATATTTTTAAGAAACATTTCTGATCTATATATTTTCTCAGGAAGTTGATGGGATAATCATTTTGTATGCAACACAATATAAATTTCTGGATATTCTTGAATTTATCAATATTGTGTGTGGTTAAATTATTATTTCTCTCTCATCAGAAAATTTAGAATTATATTTCTAAATACTGATATATGTAGACAATATATATAGACAACTATATATATATATATATATATATATATATATATATATATATATATATATATATATATATATATATATATATATATATAAAGATAGAGTGAAATAATTGTAGGAATTGAAATAAAAGCATCTTATGTTCCTATGCGATTCATTTTTAGTATTGAATATTAAATGCAAATCTGTTTGTGAAATAATATAAGATGAAGCATCACTCATAATTGTGATGTGAAAAAACAAAAAAAGATATATAAATGTGTGATATATATTGTATGTGTGTGTGTGTGTGTGTGTGTGTGTGTATTGACACAAATAACTTTAAATGATGCATAATTAATGTATAATAAACCTAAACCCTAACCGCGTCAGACTGTCCACTTGACCTGGCCTATGGTTGTGATACTGAGTTGGGCACAGTAGGCCTTGGCCATCATGAGCTATCGTGCCACTGAGTTAAGTTTATTAGTAATTCCAAGGCTTAATTTTCAAGACAAATTTTAAAAAAAACTAAAAAGACATTGAATGGGAACTGACCGATCATTTCATTTTTAAGAAAAAAGGATTTCTATAAAGTAGGAGAAAAGAAATGTTTTAAAAAATCGGGGTTACCTTATTTTAATTTATACTCATTTGCTGCATTACTTCTGTAAAAATAATAGAAGATATATTATGAAGGCATTGAGAATATTTGTTCTTCAATGGGGATATGTAAAGCAGAGAACCTAAAAGTCACTTGGCCTAAAAGCTTCATGCGGCCTCAGTAGTTTTGGTGAGGCCTTCATGAAAACCAGCACTTATTGTAAAATCGATGTAATTAAATGAATAATATAATTGTATAAATGTTCCAATGTTTAATTGTGGGAATAGCCAGTTGTACATTTTGAAAGTTAGAACGACACTTGTGCAACACAGCAACACTACTAGACATGTTATATTATCTCTACAAAAAATTATTTTTTTTACTATTTTTATTGTGATTTACTGCATGTACGTTAAAACCATTATTCTTTTCTGCACGAACAGCATTTGAATATTAATGAAGCGTTCTTTTATAAGTTTCTGTTGATTAAGATACAACAGTTATAATATAAAAACAACCATTTGTAACGTGTTGGGCATCAAACATTCAAACTCCTCATAATAGTTTAATAATTTCATAACAAATTAAGAATTAATGATTATCTAATTACAAGGTTTTACCTTAGTGTGAATACAGAAATATCTTATGTTCTACTTTTTTATGTCAAGCAATAAATAAATAAATAAGAATTTAAATATCTTTGTAAAATTTCTATACACCAAAGGGTTAAAACTATACAAAACTATAATAATTTCATAAAAGTCGCATTAATAGAGGCATAAATCTACGCAATCTCCTGTGATCTAATCAAGTATAAATAATATTTTTTAAGAGATTAATTTGATTTGAATGCTTTTTTTGTACTATCAACATTTTTTCTTAGATTTCAAAGAAACTACCTGTTAAATCAATTCAATAGTAATTGATGCGTTTCACAGCTACCATGGATACCAAGTCATTTCTTTATCTATATATATAACAAGTAATATGAAAAAAATAAGTCAATTACTATACTTCGATAAACAAAGAAAGATTCCTTTTAGTTACTTTGTATTAAACAGTTACAGTTAATATAAATTTTTATATACATAGGACATAATCTCAACATTAAGTGGTAATTAATTTTTATTAATTATCATTAAAATATTAATTTGTCGTCCAACGCAATCGTGTATATAACATTTCAGTTCAACTGAATGCTTCAAAACAAGAGAGAAAACATCTTTTGAAGTTTTGACCTAGAAATGAAACCAACGTGGCTGCATCTGTAATTCTTTAAATAATTACTTTCAGTCAATTAATTTTAAATATTTACAAATTAATTATCGTATTTTTAATCAAAACAATAGTGTATAGAAAAGTGCAGCTCAAATGAGTGCTTTAAGGAAAAATCCTTTTCATGAATTGACACAATTCGCCAAAAATGATGCCAACGTGGTTGTATTTCAAATTCTTTGATTAATTATCGTGAATCAATATTTTTTTATTAATTATAATTAAATTACTGTAGTGTTTGCCAAAATGATCATGTATATAAAATTTCAGCTCAATCGAGTGCTTTAAAATGTATTTTATTAACGATTGAAAATTCGACGAAGATAAATAAATACACTGCTGGACAATTGCTAAGGACGGATAACACTATCATCCATAGCAACCACAAAATGAAAGGAAGCAAAATGTGGAAAATTAGAATAAGTGCGGGATATTAGTAAGAAGAAGTAGGAGTATGCAAATTTTTTGTCCACGTCTGTTCATCACGTGATAGCGTTCATAAGAGCTTTAAAGGTTTTGACGCGTGTGGACAGTTGTTGTTTCAAGTCAAAGTTTTACAGGAAAGATTTAATAGACGAACTTAAAATTTTTGGCATGTCTTCCCGACATCACATACATGATTTTATGCGTAACCGAATTATTGGAAAGATCGAAGAAGGGGGAAAAATAACAGATGTTGCCAGGGAGTTCGACATCGCTCACAGCGTTGTTTCACGGCTGTGGAAGTCATTTAAAACTACTGGAATGTGTAGTAGACGGCTCAGGGGAGGTCGTGTTAGAAGTACGACACCTGCAGAAAACAGATATATCGTCCTATCAGCAAAAAGGAACAGGCGCACCACAGCTCAGCAGGTGGCAAATCAGTTTCTTGCTGCCTCAGGAAAGCAGATCTCCCGAAAAACTGTTGCCAGACGTTTGAGGGGAGGAGGTATATACGCACGCAGACCTGTTGTGTGTGTCACATTGACCAGACAGCACCGTACTGCCCGTTTGCGATGGTGTCGTGAGCATCACAATTGGACTGAACAGGACTGGGCATGCGTACTATTCTCAAATGAGAGTAGGTTCAGTCTGTCATCGGATTGTAGACGCCAACTGATCTGGCGCGAGAGTGGTACTGCTTATCGTCCAGAAAATATCCAGGAAAAGGACCGAAATCCGACATGCAGTATCATGGTGTGGGCCGGCATCATGATCCGTGGCCGCACGCGCCTACATGTGTTTGTGAATGGGGCTATGACGGGCCAACGATACATTGATGAAGTTCTACTTCCTCGTGTTCGTCTTTTCCGTGGTGCTGTCGGTGATAAATTTGTTTTTATGGACGACAACGCAACATGTCATCGAACACTCGCTGTTCAGGATTGTCTAGACAGCGAGGGTATTCAACGTCTCGTATGGCCAGCGCGTTCTCCAGATCTAAACCCCATTGAAAATGTGTGGGATGCTCCGACAAACAAGAACACCCTCATCCGTGCACTCACAGAGGAATGGGATAAGTTGCCTCAACAGCTGCTGGCTAATGTTGTGCAAAGTATGGTACGACGTGTGGAATGTTGCATCACTCTCCACGGTGGAAATATCCCGTACTGATACCTTTCTTTAAGGTGCCTCCTGACTTTTAGATGCATTGTTCCATTTCTCCATACGCAGATCAAATGAGCATGTTTTTTCTTTCAGATGTTTTTTTAGCTTTTGTACTTTCCAGAACAATAAATATTCTTTATTCTAATGTCTGAACAGTGTGCAACTATATTTTATCCTACTAGGCCTCATGTATCGCTTAATGTTATGCTACATAGCAATTTGAGATCCGTCCTTAGCAATTGTTCAGCAGTGTATATAGAGAGTGTGAGCTAATAGTAGGAATTAAAAAATGGATGTTTGTATATAACTCTTTTCACTACAACACCGTTTAACCGATCACTATGAAAATTGGCTTGTATATGCTTTTTTTGGTGGAGAAGGTTTTTGTGCTATTCTCTTTATCACAGCTCTCCACTAGTTTGCGCTACAGCATATCAACTTTTGCATTGTTCAATCAGTCGCCTAGTTGTTCACATGGTCGCAAAAAGTGAGTCCAATTCGGCTTTATTGCCAAAATTTCGCTATGTTTCCATTGAATCGTCATTATAATGTAAGGAGCGGCGTTGTTTACGAATATTACAATTTTAACATAAATTAAATACAGCAGAAAGTAATATTAACATATTGCAAACGCAAATATAAATTATTTACACTATTTTAAGCGTTCATTACCACCAATGGGTAACAATGTGTTTTGCTGAGAAGAGAACAGCGTAGGAAGGCGTTTTCAAAAATCGAACCACAAGAGAGTTTTAAATACAAAAAAAATAAATAAATTTTTTCTGTTATTTAATTTAGATACTTAATTTTTTTTAAAAAATGGTTTATTTTGTTCAGCTAAAATATGCAGAAATCTTTGTGTGTGTGTGTGTGTGTAATTTTCTATTTATGTAAAATTAACTCATTGACAACTTTCTTATCCTCCTATCTGTATTGTTTCATTTTTCAATTCACCCGTGCGAAGAACTGGTATACCAGCTAGTAAGATAGACATTTGTAATAAAAATTCTAACTCTTATTTTACCACAAGGAAATATTTAATTTGTATGAAACAAGGCAACCTTTTTTTTCTCCTTACAAATACTTGCGTATGAATTTTTATTAAATGGGTCAAATGGTGGTTTTACGTGAAAAATGGGTAACATTCTGGTGTTTTGCATACTTCATGCTATTTATAATCCTAAAACAGATAGAAAAAAAAGTATTTCTTTGGAATGGATATTTTTATTTCTATATATATTTCCTTTTGGTTTACTTATTCCATGTTTCGAAGAAATATCTTCTTACATGATTTTCAGAAGTAAAGATTTTTGGGGGGTTAAATTTTAGACACACACAGAATTGAATTTCTGTTTCTTATGTTCATCTCTTTTGAAAATGCTCTAGATTTTATTATCCATTGCATTGCATCCACGTTTTTTTTTAAAAAATCGTACTGTTAGCACACACTCTCTATATATTTATTTATTTATTTATATTAGTGGAAATTTCAATCGTTAATAAAATACTTTTTAAAGCGCTCAATTGAGCTGAAATATTTTATATATTATTCTTTTGGATGACAGTACGGTAACTTAATAATAAGTAATAAAAATTAATTGATTTAAACTAATTATTCAAATAATTTCAAATACAGCCATGCTGGTATTATTTTTGGCGGCATATCGACTCTTTTGGTGACCTGTGTCAAAACTTGAAAATGTTTTTTTCTCTCATTTCAAAGCGCTCATTTGAGCTGAAATTTTCTGTACGCTCATGGGTAGAAGTACGATAATTGAATTATAATTAATTGACTGAAACTAATTATTTAAAGAATTACAGATACAACCACGTTGGTTACATTTTTAGTGACTTGGGTCAAAACTATAAATCATTTTTTTTCTCACGTTTTAAAGCATTCAGTTGATCTGAAATTTTATATGCAGTGTTGCTTTGGATGATAATACGATAGTTAAGTGATAGTTAATAAAATTAATTACAACTTTATGCTGTTATTCTGTCATATGTATAGATATTTATATTAATCGTAACTATTAAATAAAAGCTAGCTAAATAAAATTTTTCTTTGTTGATCTAAGTATAGGAATTGACTTTATTTTTTTTTATATTACTTGTTAAGTTACAGGAGAAATATCAGTTCAAATGTTTGTAGTATAGCACCAATAAGCATGCAGGAAATTATAAGATATTTCTCGTAAAATTTAAATAAATTTAAAAAAAATATTATCTTTAATGCAGAATTAAAAAAATTAATATTAAATTTATTATTAGATTTAAATTTATAGCTGAAAATGAAAAGGAGATTTTCTAGTTAAAAACGAGAATATTTAATTGATTAAGAAGAACAAATAATACATAAAATCCTTTTTTAATTCAGAAATATTTTACTTTATGCCATAAACGACAAAAGGAAATATACATCGTAATATTTAAAATACAAAATCAAATATAGGATTGAATATGTTATTTGTTTAAATGTCTTTGGAATGTTCCTGGTTAAAATGTTTTTTTTTAAATTTATAAAAATTGCTTTATTTTTCAAATCACGGATAAAATAGGTTCTATGAGAAAAGGAAAATATCATATAATTATGATATTACATTGGGAATACTGAACTCGAAGTACCAATTTAACTCATAAAATAAAATATATATGTACAGAAATAATGATTAAGTAAGAATTCCCTTTATTTCTTTGAAGTTATTTTTCTGAAAGCACTTTCTATTAACATTTGGATTTTATGTTTCAAAAATCCATAATGATATCTCTTTCATAATTTTCTGTAGTATATTTTGATTTAGTAGAGAACATTATTTCAAACATCGTAAAAATTATGGTTCCAATAGATAATAAAATGTATTGATTCTAGTCTACTCTATAAATGTTTATTTTTTAAATTCTTTCTAAGTGTTATCGTTATTCTAAAACCTTCTTATACAATTTCATATTATTGTAAGAATGAAGATGGATATATAGTCATTTCTCCTTTTTAAATATAACATCAAAGAAGTTTTTATTTTGGTGTCTTATAAAACAAAATATAAACAGAATATTTGCAATACGTTATTCATAAAATTTCATACACCGACTACTGCAGCCCAGCATCTGCAAGAAAATGCAGGCGCCACTTGTTTAAGTGTTGGTTTTCCCTTTGAAATATTATTATAACAAAAACAGTTAAATAACTAGCTAATATAGATACATCTACGAAATTTTGTACAAATATTTAGAAAAGTCAAACAACAAAATTGCGGTGGTAAGAAGATTTCGAAGTTTTTGTTATTTTTAGGATAGTGTATATATGAAAAAATGTTTTTGTCTCATTACTTCGTCTTGCAAATTATGCTTATCATAAAATTTTCATGTAGTTCTGTAATCTAAAAGGCTTACACATTTCCTCACTCTCAATATTCCCCTTTTGGCACAAAATAGGAATACTAATTCCATAAGCATAAGGAATAAATAATATATTCGAGTTGTTTGTCTGTCATTTAACTTAGCAGAGTTATCTCACAGCATCCAAAATATTTGAGAGGTTGTTATTGGACATTCAGCCAATTGGACGTCGAATTTGTGGGAATAAAGCTTTTGGAAATGTTAAAGTGCTCAAGAATACTAAATGAAACTTTAGTTATTCTTGATAAGATGTATGATGAGACAATAACTTTATCGTACTATGCGAAATTTGTCAAGTATAAAAATCTATAAAAAATTGATAAATTACTTATTTTTGTTATATTACTAATTTATGTTAAACCTATTAATAGTTATCATCAAAAAAGGTAAAATGTAATAAATTATTTTGACACTATTTTTTTGAAGTTTTAAAAAAATATTAATTTATTTATAAATGCCCAAATACTTACTTACTGGGAAGAACTGAGCTCACCGAAAGGATTTCGAGCTGGCAACCGACCCTCAGAGAATATACACCTTTCGTATATTAAACGAAATACATATGTAAAATAGTCCTGAATGAGGAAAATTCTTGAGAATAGAGGAAGGATATAAAATACTATAAAAGTACTTTACAAAAGTATTCCCTCACCGGATGCCAGGGTGTGATTGATGATAAAAATAACAATGTGTAAATACTTAAAAAACACAGATGCTGTCTCGCAATTAAAATAGGAAAGTTCTTGGAAAAGAAATAAGATACACATGTATACCACTCTTACAAGAATGCTAGATGAAAGATAGTGAATGCCCATTTTTTATTCTATTATATTTTTAGTAAGATGGCAAGAAAGACAGTTCCCAAATTGTAACAGAGTCCTTGACCCTCACAGAGAAAGAAATAGCCGCAGGTGCCTTAAATGTGGCCAGTAGTTGTGACTAGGGAAGAAACCGGGGACGAAAAAGGAAGCGTCACCACAAGTGCAAATCGTTAAAATATGTTATTTAAATTTGTTCCTCTAATTATAATATACTGCTTAAGGTATCCGACTATCCTAAAATCATGAGTTTTCCAAAAATTGACATTTTTTTTATGATTTTATTTTATAGGCCCTCTTATTAGCTTAATAAAAATACCAAGCTTTTTATTTTCAATTGTTTCCATATTTATTAAAAGTGTTTTAATAAAAGAAGATGCCATAACTTTACACAAGATGTCAAACTTTAAAATGCGTACATTTTCACCAGTTTTTTCCCATTTTAATAATAATAAATTATTTTTCTCTTTTCAATTTTAGTATTTTTTCCTTAAAATAAACTAAATAAATCTAAACATCGCAAAAAAAATCCCCATATCTCTAATTTTTGAAAAAAACAAGTTATCGCAGGTAGTTGGATACCTTAAGAACTTACCATACACTATTTTTTTGTTTGATAAGCTGCAAAAAAACTATTACAAATATTTTTTTTATACACTGATCATTTACTTTGGTAGAAAATTACTATACTCACATTGCTTGCATAAAGAGTTTTACGGCGAAAAAACATTGTTGATGACAAATACAAATACTTTTTTTCTAGCTAAATCTTAATCATTTATGCATTAATTTAATGCATATTAAATACAGCTGAGATATATAATGGATTTTTAAACATCCATGTATCGTAGACTTGGAAATACAAATTTAAAAAGGAATCGATTACAAGATTTAAAAGAAAAATGTTTATTTATAATTCTCTCTAAAGTTAATTTTTATATCATTAGATTTACTTTTTTTGCCTTTTTGGATATTGATTCATGTTTAGATAATTGTATTTTTTATTTTTAAAAAAAACTTTAAAAATTTCTCTCTTAATTTAGGAGCATCAAAGGGTTTTTTTTATATAATTGCACTTTTACTATTTATCTTCTTTCGAGAATATTTCAAAAAATAGTGTGATTCCTTAAAACATGGTATGTGGGAGAAACCAACAGTTTAATTTCTAAAATTATTTTTATTGAATTATTTTTTAGGCATTTGTAAGTTTTTTTCGCATTTAAGCAATGACTTATTTTAGAAATTTAATGTTATGTATACGGAAATAAAATTTTATTGCAATAAACCATAAGAAAACTGTCGATAAGTGAATATCTTATAATTTAATCGAAATAAAAGTAAATCCATTTTATAAAATTCGTTTTCAAAAATAAGATAGAAAAACAGAGCTTAATAAAATAAAAGCCTTTCTCTTGAAGACTGCGCTTTGGTTTGTATTGACTTCGCCGGAAAATATTTTATATGGAAGTGATACGTATCAGCAAATAGCATGAATCCCTTTTTAAAATATTCAAATATTTAAGAGGCTTGAAAAAATAATTTAAATTTGTTTTGAATTCACTATTGAAATAGAGTTTTAATGCTTCACATTTAAAATAAATTACATAAAAATGCCAAAACATGGAAGGAAATATGAAAGTTTTCGAAAAGAATGTAATTTACAATTTTATGCTTTCACTTTATATCCAGTAATAATATGTGCCATATCCTGAATGTGTATTTTATATATAATTTTAAGCATATGTTATTATTATGTTACTTAAAAAGGTACTTTACTAAAAAGAATAACAATTTTCTTGAGGACATTAAGAAAATAAATTTAAAGCTTATATTTTTAAAGGGAAAGCTTACGTACGAATTGAGCATACATTTGGATTATTTCGAATGATTAGTATATCCTTATACGCTTTTTTGATTCTTGATAACTATTTGCTCAAACATTTAAAATGATGATTATATTACATTTTAGCAGTGAAAATGAAATATTAAAGATGCAAGCAAGTATAGAACGAGCAATAATGTAAGACTTTAAGTATCTTTTAGTTATGCGTTGTCATACATTTAACCAGCTTATTTTAGGAAGTATAAAACAACGTATCTCTCAATTTAGCTATCTGACATATCGCACTGTCCTTTGTGAGTCTACTTTCCATTCTGTGCTTCGTTTCTCTCTGCAGTAAAATAATTTCGTTACTCCTGGTGCAGCCCAGGGTTGTTCTCAGTTCAACTTTATTATACATCACGCGACTCCTGTATTCTTTTCAAAGAGTATGTATATTAATTTCTTGCTTCCATAATACTAGAAGGGGATGGTCAAAAATATGCGAAGAAGCGCTTATCCGGAGAACTCAACCCGCGACCTATGGATTCGTATCCAAGTAACATGACCACTGGACAAAAGTGATAACATTTTTTCCGGCGGCTGTTACTGGCTTTTGTAGGTAATACCTCTGCATATGGAAATACAGTGGAAAAAATGTATTTTCGTGACCACGATGAAGAAAATGCGTTGGTATTTAAAACTGTTTGCAATCTTCTCTAAGTGGATAAATATAGTTCTCGTATGTTTTTTTCAAAGGAATAAAGTACCATATTTATTGCAAATCAATAGAAAGTTGCGTTAGTGATGATAGAATTGAATATATCATAAAACTTTAACAATACTAAGAACTACTGATTGTGATGAGCATGTTAGATTTAGAAACTCATTTTCGTGCTCAGAAACACTTTACCGGACGTGTGAACTGTGTAAATAAATAATTTATGATCTTGGTAAACGGGAAATGATGGAAGACAAACCTGTAGAGTTATTGTAACACGTAGGCAGTTTTTGACGGACCTTCTTAAACCAGAATTTTTAGATTCGAGATTCCAAAGACATAAGATCAAACCAAAGGAAGAATTAAACAGCCTAGTACTATCAACTTGAGATAAGCTGTTTCCATTCATCCATTGGCTCTTCATCGTTAAGTATCAGATTAACCCTTTATCTACAACATTATGATTTACTGCAGTTTTTTTCATGCAATATTTTTTTTTAGAATTGCTACATTGAAAATTAAAAGATATATATAAACAAAAATGCTCAATTTTGGGAAATTTAATCCGTTAGAGCTAATTCATTAATTAAAGATTTTCAACTGTAAAATTAATTATATACACTGTTCACTTAAACTAAATAGTCAGTTTTCTATCGTGTCATTAATATACAAAAAGTAAGACAATTACCTTTTGACATTACTATTTTTTCGGAACAAAAATTACTATTTTGCAATACGCTAAAATTGTCGTCAGCTGAAAACGCAATTTTTGTTATAAAACTGTTCACCTACGTTGAAATACTCATCATAGAACCTGTGATGTTATATATCTTGGAAGTTGCGATTTAAAAGAATATTCCTGCTAAGTATCGTCAGAGTATTCGTAAAAATTATTCTACGTAATTTAAAAGTGAGTGGTATTTATAAGTACCGTCGGTAGATAAAGTTTTATACTGAGTTATTCTTGACATAAAATCAATATTATTTTGAAGCCAAACATTTGAGAATGATTAAACATTGTCGAAATTTAAAAATATTACTCCTTAAGCAAATGTATCATTTTGTAAAGGAAATTGTTCCTTAAGATAGAACGATAAGTATAATACTTTTGATTTTTTCAATGTTAATAGGAAGCATAATATTTCACACAAAATATATCCTTCATAAAATTTAATAAAACTTTTATTCAAGCACTGCCGCAATTGGATTATTTCATGTTTCATGACGCGTACAATCACAGGTTTATAGCTATATCAAAACAGAAATCACTCGTAATTCTTGATTACGTCATTAGTGGACCAACATTTACTTATGTAATAAAAATTTGTCTTTAAAAAACACTTAAGTTTAAAATTGATTTAATAGTATCGAAATCAAACGTCAAATCGAAGTGTTTGAAGCGAGGGATAATGAATGCTCAATCTTTTAAACCTCGTCATGATTTAAAGGTGAAATCCGTACGTAATAGCTCATATGTGTAAACATATTGCATACAAATTAATTCCGAACAAAAAATCACTTTTTTGTTTGATGCGCATTACGAACACATCAAACAAAAATTTCAGTACTGAATTACTTTAAACTTATTTTTTCATATTCTCTCTCTGATTTTTTCTCTGTAGAAACTAAAACACCATTTTTTTAGTCAGAGTTGCCTTCAAATTTCAAATTTCAATACCTTTTATCCGGTGAATAAGGTACCATGAAAAGTTTTCATTTTTTTATTTGAGTAAGTCAGATTCATTTAAAAAGAACAATAGGTTGTTTTTAATCAGTATACAAATAGATTAAAAATAAATATAATATAATCCTTTAAGGAACTGAATCTTTTGAAATTATATCATTTATTTCATCTCAAGTATTATGAAAGCAGAATGACAATCATAAAAAAAGCATATTTTAAAAGTTTTAACTGCAGTGTTTAAATTCAATTTGTGATATATTTGTTTTTATTTTTAATTTGGGAAAGTGAAAGATTTGAATTTCCTTATCATATGCATTCATAAAATAATTTTATAATCAAGTATCATTTCATTTACACGCTTGAATAGAACAAACACAAAGACAATTAAATATAAACATTATCTGGAGTTGCTGAGTACACATTTTATTTGTCATCCGAAAAAGAGATGCTGAGTTCAGCCTCTATTATGTTTTTATTCAATTTAATCAATTTAAAAAAAAAATTCAGAACACATTACTGTATCTCAGCAATTTAAACACAGTTTTGTTCCAGTCTGTTGCATTTGTGGTTTGCTCCAACAATTCGAAACTTGTTTTTCTTTGCTTCGTCAATTCTTTTGATCGCATTTTGTATTTATCATATTGATAATTTATTACGTAGCTATAAAATAAACGTTCTCTTAAATTTCCTCTGTTTTACTTTGATACTTCAGATAGCATTTAAAAAAAGCTGAAAATTTTAAAATATTAATTTTGTGTGTTTATATCTAGATTGTATTTTCCTAGTAAAGAACACGCATATATTTAATAAAATAATAATTAAATTATTAATTATTATTATTTAAAATAATTAAATTATTAATTATTATTATTTAAAATAATTAAATTATTAATTATTATTGTTTAAAATAATTAAATTATTAATTATTATTGTTTAAAATAATTAAATTATTAATAATTATTATTCAAACATACTTAATAAAATAATAATTTTATTATTTTTTCAATTTAATAAAAATGGAAAATATTTCTAAACATTAGAAAAGGAAACCTAGGAAAGTAAAAACATATCTGAAAATATTTTGTTAAGTAGGCAATATATATATCATGAATACGTATTTCAAACACAAAATATTTAATAACATACTTATATATCAAGGCAAAAGAAGCATAATATGTTAGGAATTTATATTTTTCTCTTAGATAATAAAATACTTACAAATATTTGTATAATCCTTATTGATAATTATTTAGATAAAATTTGTGAAATTAGTTTAAAAACTGAATAAAAGGGTATACTTAATGTTTATCTCTCTTCTGTAAACTTACTTTTATATATCCCTTTTCTAATGATTTTTTCCAAAAACACTCAAAACGCAATTATATTTCGATTTTGAGAAACAATATTTGATAATAATTTAAATCAGTAGAAAATGTAAATAATATCATGTACACAAACACACACAAAACTGAATATAGCTTTCTAAATTTACTAAATTTCTGTAATTTTAATATGCCATTGATTGATATTTAGCTTTATGCTTTGAAGCTACATGGGGGCTTATTAATATCGCATTGCTGATGAATAAAGATTTACTTATTATTACGTTAGAAATTTACAAGTACGAAAAAAAATAAATATCTATTATAAGAAAATCACAAAATAAGTGAAAAATTTTCTTTCAACGTTTTTTTTCCTTTTTCTTTTTTTTGTAATCATTACGTTTAAAATTCTGATAAAGCACCGTCTTTTCTCTTTGGTAATGTGAACTCATTTGGAAATCATGATCATGTTTTGCAATTTAAAAAAATATATTTTGTTACAGGCTTTTTATTTTATGTGTGAAGACGTAAGAAATATTTTCAGCAATAACGTTGCTTATTTTAATTCTAAAAATAGGCAGTTAATTTTTTTTTAAAATCACAATACTAAATTCATTCAGCAGAAAGCTATGAAAACTGAAGATCATTTAATGTCTTTCAAAATGAATGTTTCCTTTGGAAACTTTTATAGTTATATAATATAACACACACACGTTTATTATTATATAATATAATACACGCACACATACATTGAGTTGTGAATTTCTCTGAAAAAAGTACTTCTAGTTCATTACTATAATGAAATAATATAATTTTGTTCCAATAAAAAAATTAATCAAGCCCTTAATTACATATACATTACCACTACAGATAGTTCGAAGAAACATGTACAAAGTCATAATATCATCTATTGTTAATGTATATTAATTATAAAATACATTTAGACTTAAGAATTCTTTCGAAAAGGCAATAATAATGAAGTAAAATTCAAACTGACCAATATCAAATAGGATTATGTATTTAACCAATTAATTATTTGAATAATGAAGAAGAAAATGAATTACGTTATAATTAAGGAGTTTCTTAAATGAAAAGTATCATTAAAAAAATCCATTCTTCTAAAGAATGCTATATTCTCTGTTCTTTTTAAATCTTCAATTTATAAGAAATCATCTTACTCGGGCGTAGCCTTACGGATCTTGTTTTCAGGTCATCTATAATTTTCTTGTCTTTCACAATTAATTTTTATATCCTAATAAATTTTAGATAAATACTTAAAGATTTTCATTACTTTTGGATTGCATTTTCAGAAATTTCGGAATGCAATCATTTTAAGGACATTTAGAAACATATTTCTTGGATCATCTTTGTCTCCACTATAAGTGTTATTTTTTCCATCAATATGAACACCTACAAATCGAAGAAAATATGCATATATATTGTAAATGCCTTAAAGTAATGACTATTATAAACGAGATTGGAGTCTGGTTTTAGATAAATTATAAATTTACTTGTATATAACATTTTTTATGTTACACAGTCCTGTCACATTAATGTGAACCACCTGTCAAAAGCCAGAATAACCACCTTTCACAGAGTGAATTGAAGAGGAGGAAGGAAGAGTCAATTAGGTTCCTAAAGGTTTTCAATGGGATGTTGAGCCATGCCGACTTCAGTGCCATTCCCGGCTACACCAGATTACGCGGGTGATGATCCATGACACGAACAACCCAACCGAGATGTGATCCTATAGATTCCCGATTGGATTTAAGTCAGGTGAGTTTGCTGGTCAGATGAAAAAATAAACTCGTCCTGGTGTTTTTCGAATCACGAACGTACGCTGTTGTTATCTATCATCATTATGAGGAAAAACAATGCGTCTAGAGGTGGGAATGGTCAGAATAGGTGCACGAACCAATTGTCTGATTCGGAGGTCCAGACGCAGAAACTTTTGCTGAGCAGTAGCTTGGAAAACACTATAAGTAGCCTTTCGTTTCATGTGGGTGCCTAGTTTCTCAACGATAGAATGTCTAATTGTCAGAACGGATCTCCACAGCTGCCATTTACCTCTGTGATTCATAGTTCATGGTGCACCACATTTGCCACGTCACTGATTTGGGACAGTCCCATTTTTCCCCGCATGGTGTACTTTTACCAATGTGGCACGGGAACCGTTCACAAAATTAGCCGTTTTGGAAATGCTTTCACCATTTACCCGAAAGCCAATGATCATGCCCCTTTGGATGTCAGATATAAATCGCTCCGTTTATGCATTACACCAAAAAAAGGAATGTTTTCCAAAACCCTCACACACCCGTTATATACGCCCAACTGCACTGTGCTGCCACTTGCCTTCTGTTTAACGTCAACTTCGAAAATACGTGGTGGTTAAATTAATGTGACTGAACTGGGTTTTTTTGTATTATAAAAATGTTTTTTATTATTATTTTAGTATTTTTTGTCAAGTAGAATAGTACTATTTTGTATATTTCACATTACAAACTCCCATATCACAGGACAACTTAAGACTAAATCAGTACTTCTCAAACTTTCAATATTTGCGACCCAATATATTCAATTATAATTTTCAATGAGCTCCCAATTGCAATAACAATGCATTGAATTCAATAATGCTATACTTTGAAGCTAAACCTACAGTGCAACTTTAAATGCCACCAGCGTATATAAACGTCTCGCTCAGCCATTGTTACAATAGCCCCGGACGTATATATACGTCTTTCCGAAGTACGAGCTTTTCTGTGCACTGCTATACATAAAATTTTTCCGAAGGCTTTGGAAGGCAAAAAAATGACCTTCACAGTGTTTGGAAGGAATTAATTATTTCAGAGAATTTACTTGTTTATTCCTTTTCTATCCCCCCCGATACACTACATACGCTCCCATACGTGATAAACGGTGACATTGGGGAGCGAAACACGTATTTTTTAATTGACATTTAAGGGATTAATTATAAACTGCACAACTTATAAAGGTAAGTATTAATTTCTGTACTTAATTTTATGTATGATAAGCGTATGATGTCACTGGTAATTAATAAAATTTTCTTAACTTACAAGGGGAGGTCACGACTAAGGCAATTCGTTTGGTGTCGAGACTTAGCGTAATAGTAGTACTCCTTTAGGGTGTTCAACCCTCAATGTGATTCCGCCGAATGACCCATAAATTCGAAGAAAATAGCCTTCGAAATTCATGCTTAGCTTTTATTGAATTTAATTTTAATTTCCTCCAATGACTTAAAAGCGTGGTTGGGAAAACGCCTGGTTACTATGTGGGAGGTCAGGGTTCTATTCACGCGATACACTTTTTTTAATTCATTTAATAGTTTTTTAAAATTAAATAAATTTATTTTTGTAAGGTTTATTAAATATTAAATAATATTTTATATTTTATAAAGTAAAAAAAATACTGTAATTATATAAATGTTGATATTAAATTTTAAATATAATATATTTTTATATTAGTAAATAATATTTATAATAAAATATGTAATTATTATTATTAAATATTTTTATAGTTAATATAATAAAAATAATATGTGTCTTTTTATATATTATTAATTTTAATTATTTTATAATTCTATAAAATATGTAATAAGTCCTTTTTAAATAAATGTATTTAATTTTGATAAATTTATTTTTTTGATTTTGATAAATTTATTTTTTGTGATTTTGATAAATTTATTTATGTAATTTTAATAAATTTATTTATGTACTTTTAATAAATTTATTTAAATAATTTCAATACATTTATTTTAATAATTTTAATAATAAATTAACAATAATTTCAGTAATGAATAAATAAAAATATTGATAATAAATAAAGAAGAGTTTTAATAATAAAATAAGTCTAATTAATAACAATTTTAAATAATTTTAATTAATACTATTTTTAAATAATTTTTATTAATAATAATTTAAATAATTCTATATAATAATATTTTTAAATAATTTTAATAATAAATAATTTAAATAATAAATTCATTATTTTTTACTTTATAAAATACAAAATAATTACATAAAATATCATTTAATATTTAATAAACCTTTCATAAATAAATTTGTTTAACTTGAAAAATAATTAAATGAATTGAAAAAAAGTTCATCACGTAAATAGAACCCTGACCTTCCGCATAGTAACCAGGCGTTCTCCCAACCACGCTATGGAGTCATTGGAGGAAATTAAAACTTAATTGTATAAAATCTAAGCATGAATTTTGAAAGCTATTTTCTCCGAATTGACTGGTCATTCGGCGGAATTACATTGAGGGTTGAACTCCTTGAAGAAGTACTACTATTACGCCATGTCTCGACCCGAAATGAATTTCCTTAGGCGTGCCATCTCCTTGTTAGTATTATTTAACTAATTATAAAACATATTGCGTAGTACTGACATATTTATAGATGTATTATAGCAGGGTAGATGTCTATTATATTTTTTATTGTGCCAGATTGTATTTTATTTGTTTAATTTCAGTAAATTAATAACTTTAATATAATTTTTGTTTTCGACTTTTCGATATGTTCGCGCCCCCCTTTTAGAGGTATCAGACCTGCATAAGGGAGAGTGCCCCAGAGTTTGAAAAATACTGGGCTAAATTTCGTTTATATGACACTTGCTCTTACTATTGAGCCCAATGGACTTCAGCGAAATCAGGTCCAGAATGCATGAGGACTGAAATTAATTCAAGGTGATATCGTTCAAGACCTTAATCACTGGGTTACTATAGATTTGCTTAAGGCATATACTGTTGAAAATTATTAATCATTTTTAACAATTGAGAATAATTTCTGGTAAAAGTACCAAATTGAGAATTTACTAAAGTATCATCAACAGATTTTAGGGATTATTAGTTTCTATAAGCGAACTTTTTCCTCAAAAGTTGTCAGCTTATCGGGGATACAGTGAAAATCAGTTTTCAAAATTAAGTCAAAGAAAAGAAGAAAAAATTGTATTTTAAAAATTATTATTATTTTAAAACATTTGATCCACGTTTTCTTTTCATTTTGTAAGTCACATGCTTAAGATCTTTTGCATATTGCATGGTTTCATGTACAATACAGGCTTTATTTCGTAGGAAATTCTTTTAAAAAGTCTTCGTTGTTTTTTTAAGCAATTAATTTAACATCTTTTTGTTTTGGAAACTTTTAGAAAAATTGCTTTTATTTTTGACAATATTCACTAAAGTTTTCAGATTTGCCGTGCAGTAAATTCTTTTAAGCATGAAATAATTTTTAAACATATGGAATCGACTGAATATTTAACTGACAATATAGGTAATATAAAAAAAAATTAAGTCAATTCCTACTTTGAATGGATGGATAGAAAATATTTTATTAACGATTGAAAATTGGAATGAGATGCATACATAAATAAATATATACATGTGGAGAGAGTATACTAATAGTAGGGACTGAAATAAGAACATGATTTGTCTGCATTGTTATAAAATGTACACCCGGGTAGGCTTAAAATAAGGATTAGGACACCAACTTTTGCCTTTGTGTTAACAGTTACATTGCTGCAACAATAGATACGAATCTAAGTTGGCGTCAAAAACCGATAATTAATTTAATTAATAAATAAATATTTGAAAAAACTGTATTAACATCAAGTCATCACCACTACAAGTTTAAAAAAATTATTTTAACTTGATTGGATGAATAAAAATTATTTTTTAACGATTGAAAAAAAAATTGAACAAGATAAATTTATAAATAAATAAATATATAGAGAGAGAGAGGGAGAGTAAGCTAATAGTAGGAATTGAAAAATAACTTATTTTCAATGGTAACTTTTAAATAAACCATACATCATTTATTTAATAAGGTTGTATTAAGAACTCAAGATATTTGTTTCCATACCAGCTGAAATTCTCGGAGAATTTTAGTAAAACATAAGAATGTAAGAATTTTAGTACTAGTTAATATAATAGTTTGATTTTTTTAAAAGAAACAAATTATTTGAGGAACTTATAGTACATTGTTAAATTGCTACCTGATAAGATTGTATTGTATCTAACCACATGAATTCTCGCAACTTGAAAATAATCCCCCTTTTTGATTTAACCAGAAAATACTTCATTCCTCTTTTTACAGTTGACAAAGAATAGAGAAGTAACTACAACTTAAAATCCACAGTAATCTTAAACTGGGAATTTTATACATTTGAATTTGGCTTTTGCATAAAATCTTGATTGAGTTTCGGTTCTTTCTATATTGAAAACATAGGGTTTTATAAAAATAATGCTATTAGAAAATATACGCAGATAAATTGAAATAATACGCAGATCCTTTTTTTATTTAACTCATCTCAAATGGAAATATAATTTTTTTCTTTATTTTCTGATGGAAGAGTTTGCTATTAAGCAAAAATTCATTAGTTTTTAGTAAGATTTACGAAATATATTTCAACTTAAGCTGAGTTATGCCAAGTAGACAAAATCTTTTATTAACCTGTGTTGACAGTAGTCTCCACATAAACCTTGAAAAGGATATTTAAAAATTCCATCCAAATTTAAGATATTAGGGGGCAGAAATATAAATAAGACCCATATTAAAACCGCATTCATTCAATGTGTATAGTTCTGAAACAATTTATTTTCTTTAATTAACTTTTCAAAAAAAAATTTGATTACAAAAAAAATAAAATGAATATATATGAATAAGTAATATACAAAAAAAGGAATTTAAAGTGAATTCTTACTTAGGTCAACTAAGAAAAAATTTTGTTTCAGTTACTTTTTATTAAATGATTTCAATTAATATAAATATGTCTATACATAAGACAGAATCACAACATTAAGTAATAATTAATTTTTATTAATTATCATTGAAGTATCATATTGCCATCCAAAACAATCGCGTTAATAAAATTTCAGTTCAACTGCAAGTTATAAAACGTGAGAAAAGAAAAAGATTTTAATCTTTGAACCAAGTCACTTAAAATGAAACCAACGTGAGTGTATCTGTAATTCATTAAACAATTAGCTTCCGTTAATTCATTACAATTAAATTATCATATTGTCACCGAAAACAATTATGTATAGAAATTTTCAGCTCAAATGAGCGCTTTAAAATGTGAGAAAAAAACTTTTTAGACTCAATTTGCCAAAATGGTCGTTGAGTCACCAAAAATTATGCTAACGTGGCTGTATCTGTAATTCTTTGAATAACTAGTTTTAATCAAAATAATTTTTATTAATTTTAATTAAATTACCTTACTGTCATCTAAAATAACCAACCGTGTATATAAAATTTCAGCTCCTGTGAGCGCTTAAAAATTTATTTTATTAACGATTGAAGATTTGAACATGATATACATAGGGAGATTATGAACTAATAGTTGGAATTGAAAACTAGTATTTAAATCGTTTTAATTAAAGTGATGGTATTAGCACATTTATAAAGATCATGAAAATCTAGAGCTTTATTAATCTAGAGTTCACAAAAATAACAATAAATAATAAACAAAATACATTAACACCATAAGACAGAGAGAATTTTAAAGTTAGGTACTTCAAAGTTTTTTTTTTTTGACGTTTTCTTTGATGATAGAAACGTTGAAAAACCAGTATAGCTGTTCTTTAAATGTTAGACAGTTATAACAGAGATATATTATGGATTAATCTTCAATAGTCACATATATATGTTGGTAAGCCATTTAAATTGGTTAATCTTATAAATTTATTCCGGTAGCCCAACACATCCTTTAACTAGATCACTGAACATAATTTCCCTTATTATAAGATCAATACCACAAGAGGTGAACGTGAAACTCGAGTACGTGATTGGATAGTTAACAAACTGTGTTTGAAGATGAATATTTGGATAAGTATTTCCGATTCCTTTAGTCCTATTGTTCATCCTGTGCATTTGAAAGATGAGGGGGTCTTCTATTAGCTAGTAAGAAGAAGAACATTCTATATTTTCAAGATGGTGATGAAGTTCAAAAAGAGTAACCATTATTACGAAAGCTATTTAATTTGTTTCTTTGTGTTGTATATAATTTTGTAAATACTGTGGTTTACGTATTTTGTTTTAGAAATCAAACAACAAAAATTAAAAAATATGAAATTAATAAAATATCCAAGTGCAACCTTGGACTTAGGACCGATAAGTGGGGTTAAACTAGTTTGATGGCGCCAACCTTCCCCCTATTAAAACTTGGTAAGTTAATCGGAAAATATATATAATTCTCAAAAATTTAAAAATTAAAAAGTTAAAACTAAACCATTAATCTTGAAAAATTAAAATATTCGCCATCGCATTCCGAAAGATATTATAACATCAAAATATTAAAATTCTAAAACAATTTAGTGCATAAAATAAGTGAACCATCGAACACCAAAGATGATGCACCCATCTTTAAAATATTTGCATAGGTAGAAAAAATATCTAAAATCCGAAAGTTCAAATTAAAAAAACCCAGTATGTTCACAAAGGAATAGTAAAATCATTAAAAACTTACCAAAAAGATCATCATATCAATAATTTAATCCACAATTTTTGAATGATTTCTCATATTTAATACAAAAATTACCACTCCTATATTTTGCTCATAACTCCCACTAATGCCATGTCAATCCAAACGATTCATAATCTCACATTAGATTTTAACTATTTGGTATTAGATGCAACTCAGATTGCATGCAAATAACTTGCTTTATTGGTCATAAATAATTTTAAAGTGTAGTTATGTAAATATTGGTCGACGTGTTTATTAAAATGTATCCTGTGTGTCGAATGCACATATTTTTCACAGCTGGACCACTAACAAGCAGATTTTGTGGACCTAATGTTGTGTCGTGGATCTGTGCATTTATGAGTTTAAAAATATTTTTAAGAAATATTTTTGATCTATATATTTTCTCTAGTAGTTGTTGGGATAATCTTTCTGTATGCAACAAACTATAAATTTCTGGATATTCTTCAGTCTATCAATTTTGTGTGTAGTTAAATTATTATTTCTCATCAAAAAATTTAACTTATATTTCTAAATATTGATATATGTAGACAATGATTGAAGTTCGGTATCTGTATGACATTGCAGTTATAAATACTTCCCTTTTATCATAGATATTGCTATATTATTTGTTGTCAATAATATTTAAATCTAAATCTAAAAATTCAATTTTGTTAGAGTTAAAATTTGTCGGATTTTTAATTTTAGGTATTCCGGATTAAAAATTAATGCTAGGTTTAAATTCCCTGTCGCAACCTATAACAATTAAATCACCTATGTACCTTAATAAGAGGTAAGATGGTTCATTTCTTCTGTTTGATTAATAGTGGTGTAAATACAGGTTAGTGAGACTATTACTGGCTGGGCCACCCTCAGGCAATCCTTTGATTTGTTTGTAAAGTTTGTTATCAAAAATAATGAAGTACTCCTTTATTACAAAATGATTTAGTGTATTGAACTTTACAAAACTAATGTAATCATTCAAACCATATTTCTCATATGCATCTGAAAGGACCTGAATTATATCTTTTATTTTGATGTAGTTAAATAAATCTTCGAAATCGAATCCATGCACAGATACCGGGCAAATAACGCGCACTGTACATATATATATATATATATATATATATATATATATATATATATATATATATATATATCGTAATATCTAGCGTATAACACGCACCGTCGTATAACGTGCAGCTATACTTTCAAGTTGCATTTTTTAATTTTGAGATATGTTCGCCGAATAACGTGCAATCCCATTTTTGTGATGAAACTTGAGATGGACGTGCGCAAATCTCGTATGTTTTGAAGTCATTTATTTAAAGTATGACACCAGGTTTTTGAAAAAAAAATAGTATACCTCTAGAACTGCCACTCAATTCATTAAGTTTATAAAGTATGTAATTTCTTTTAAATAGACAGTATTCCAATCTAGTTAGAAGTATAATTTTTTTATGCTCATCTCTTTTATTTTTAATGATCTTATTTTTTATACCTGACGTATAACGCGCACCCGTAAATTTTCATCTTGTTTTATGTGTTAAAAGTGTGCGTTATACTCCGGATTTTACGGTATATTTATATATATATATATATATATATATATATATATATATATATATATATATGCCATGTTTTGAGCCAGAATCAGACTTAGTTTTAAAAAGGTCATAATTCCAGAATTTCTACTTCTCTTCTGACGCTATAAGCAGGAAAGAAAAAAACACACCACGGTGTGTTTTAAGGGGAGGAGCACTTAAGACACCGATGGGGTAAGTATCGCGGATTTTATGATATTACTTGAAAGTTAATTCTTACATATATGGCTATTAAATCCAATTATCTAGAATTAGACATGTTTATTGGCTAAGACATATGTTCGGAAGGAATAAATGTGTGATTAGTTTGATACTTGAAGATGAAATGAAAAATATGAGTTAAGCGCTAGATAGGGAATTTAATTTTTTATCTAATTTAATTATCCTTATATATATATATATATATATATATATATATATATGTGTGTGTGTGTGTGTGTGTGTGTGTGTGTGTGTGTGTGTGTGTGTGTGTGTGTATTCGCCTCGTTTAGACAAAGTAAATTAAAGTTTAAATGATCATATAGAATTCTCATTTCTTTTCATTCTTAATAAAGACATTGAGTTATTGTTAATTTACACTCTCCATTTACAAGCACACTAAACCTATAGGTGAAGAATCTCGTAATTTTTAACCATATGAAATAGATGAAACAGTATAATCTGCCTAGAAAATTTCGGAACTTTGGAATCAATTATTATATAAACTATGATCATTTTAAATTATCTAAGTTTTAGTTTAACTTAACAATAGATGTTTCAAAATCTAATATAAATATTTCTTAAAAAATAATAATGCAGCATACTTTTATATTGTTCCTTGATATTTATAATTGTTGAATGAAACAATGTCTCTAAGCAATATTTCAACATAACACATGGAAAGCAAAAACAACATGAATTCGTATTTTTTCTATGTAGTTAAGGATAGTGGTTCTTTAACATGCATTGATTTAATTCTTGAGAAACTTATGAATTATATAATGCCTCTGTTATTAAATTAATTATGGCTAACATTTTAATTAAAGAGGTAAGCTTTTCTCTACTTTCTTGTTGAATCGGAGCTTTTATTGAAGAACACAAGCCTTCTTTCTTCTAGATCAGTCGATGCGAGGTCTACTGTTGACACATCTCGCGATTTTGTACCTATGGCAATTGACAAGGTTAACATCTGAGTACGTACCCCACTCTTCAAGTTATCAAACCTGGCCAAAGCGAGCATCTTGAATCTCGACAGATATTTATCATGCATCAATCCTTTTACAACAGGTGCATTTTCGACCATGTCCATTCGTCAATCTCATGCCCCGTTTTGGACTAATAAATAATTCCAAGTTAAGGTATCCGACTACATTTGGAACCGTGATTTTAAGAATGTGCATAAATGGATAATTTTCACGGTATTTAATGTCACTTAAATTAGAATACATGTATAAAATTGTTTCAAGGACATTATGACAAAAAAAATTATTTGAATGGAATATTTCGACAAAAACTAACTTAGAATAACCCTTTTTCAAAATGTTTTCATTTTGTGAAAAATGCTTCTATTGTAACAATATTTTGCTCTAGTATATAGGTAAAACCTTTGTACAAACGCCCTACTATGATTTTTGAAAAGATTACGTTATTTTCAGAGTTACAATCAATTGAAATAATTATCGGCGTTTTTTCTTTTTAATTTGTGAAAAATGCTTCTATTGTAACAATATTTTGCTCTAGTATATAGGTAAAACCTTTGTACAAACGCCCTACTATGATTTTTGAAAAGATTACGTTATTTTCAGAGTTACAATCAATTGAAATAATTATCGGCGTTTTTTCTTTTTAATTTCTCCCCTCTGTTGTAGTAAAAAAATGGATATATATATATAAATCCACTTTTAAGTTATATATTTCAAACATTCTATTCCAGCCTCTGTACAGGGGTCTGAGCTATCTACAGGCAAAATATTAAAATAATACACTCAATTTTTATAAAAGAAGAATGTTTTGAAAATGGGTCATTCTATGCTCATTTTTTGTGAAAATATTGTACTTAAATAGTTTTTTATAGTAATAACATTCTTAAAACAATTTTATGTACGTTTTAAAATCTCAGTGACACTAAATTCCCTAAAAAACACGCTTTTGCAAAATCACGTTTTGATACGCATTGGATACATTAACGTATTTTAATACAAATAAAAAAAATTCATTTCATAGATATTTTACGGTGAATGAATAGCATTTACTGAGAGTTATTAGGTTATTAGTTATTGTGTGTGTGTGAACTTTAAGATCCTCGTGATTTCTTTGCTCCATTTCACTTCAAGAACATTCTCAAATAGCCGAATATTTCACACTTTTATTAAAATAACTCGAGTGAAAAATTACTTTGTTCAGTTATTTCTTTTTGTTCCAATAAATTGGTTGCTTTTAAAATCGAAGAGAAAATCTTCATTACATTTTTTTTTCGTGAAGTGAGAACAAAAGTTTGCTTGTACATTTATAATACAAGAAAAATTCTATAAATATCTGGAATAAAATTTATGTAATGTTCAAGTTAAAATATCTATCTCATACTGGCTTTATTATCTTATTATAATCTATATCACGGATTCAGTTTTAGGAAAATAAGACATAATTTTATGCGCAATAACTGTTTATTTACAAAAGTTCACTGTCGTAGTAAGGAATAATTTTACAATTAAACTGAGTGGCGTAACAGCCCATGAGGGCTAGGGCTTACTATGCCTATCACCGTATACACGACCATTGAGTGCTGAGGTGCTAGAGAAGATGTCTCGTTCAGGTGGTCAGTCTGAAGCGCGACCCCCAGTGTTTAAATCTGCAGGCAAGCTTGTGTGATACCCATTTATTGACCCACTGCAGTAGGGATAAGAGATTGAGTCAAACTTTCCCATCCCGGGAATAAAACCCGGACCTGTGGTGTGGAAGAGCGATAAGCTACCACTCGACCACTAGGCATTAACAATTTTACACAGTAAATAAAATCAAAAACAAAATAGAAAATACATGTATTTCATTATCTAGAGAAGCTCGATTTAATTTCGGTGTTTTGTTAGGTCTTGTTTTATATATTAACTGAATTTTCCGCAAATTTAAGGATTCTAAAAAATATGTTTCTATTTTTTTTCTTTAATTAGAGTTTAAGATACGAAAATAACAGCATTCTCTTTAAGGATTAGAAAAATCTTCACAAATGTTTTTGAATGATTTCAATAAATGTTTTTTTTTAAGGTTTTTTCTTGGAAATATAATTTTTTTATATTTACATTTTAGAGATGGTATAAAAAATATAATTTAAAGCTCATTTTGTCTCAGTAAATTTTAAATCTGACAAGGGGAGGGCATGATATTTAAATAATAGAGTAATGAGTGTAAATATAATAGATGTTTACACTGATATATAATACACCTATAAATGTATCAGTACTACGCAGTATATTTTATAATTAATTAAACAATACTAACAAGGAGAGGGCACGGCTAAGGAAATTCATTTAGGGTCGAGACTTGGTGTAATAGTATTACTCCTTTAGGGTGTTCAACCCTCAAAAAAATTCCCCCAAATGGCCAGTCAATTCGGAGAAAATAGCCTTCAAAATTCTTGCTTAGCTTTTATACAACGAAGTTTTAATTATTTCCCGTGACAAAATGGCGTAGTTGGTAGGACGCCTGCCTTCTAATTGGATGGATAGGGTACGAATCACGCGATTTACTTTTTTTTCAATTCCTTTAACTATTTTTTAATTAAATAAATTTATTTATGAAAGGTTTATTATATATTAAATATTTTATGTGATAATTTTGTATTATATAAAGTAAAAATTAAAAAAATATTGTTTAAATAAATTATTATTTAAATTATTTAAAACTATTAATACAAATAATTATTAAGTAAAATTAATTAATTCATTCATTCATTAGTAATTAAAATTATAATTACTCATTAAAATTAATCAAATACATTTATTAAATTAAATTTACTTAAAAAGGACTGATTAAATATTTTATATAATTATAAAATAAGTAAATTAATATTATGTAAAAAATACATTGTTTTTATTATATTAATTATAAAATAATTTAATAATAATAGTAATAATAAATTTTATAATTTTTTTTATATTATATATAATATTTTTTGTATGTTTTATTTCACATTTTGAAACTATTAGTAACTAAGTTTTATAAAAAAAATATTTAATATTTATTATATATTTTATCGCATTATTATTTATTAATATAAAAATACTATTCGCGGTGGAATTACATTGAGGGTTGAACACCCTAAAGGTGAAATACTTTTACACTAAGTCTCGACCTCAAATGAATTTCCTTTGTCCTCCCTCCCCTCCCCGTGGGTTGAAAGGCTGAGTAAACCTTACCTAGCTCAGGGTTTGAACCTTGGACCTGTAGTGTGGAAGTGCGATGCACTAACCACTCAGCCACTGGGCTTCATATACATATAAATATTAGTACATATAATTTTTATTAATATTTTATAATGTACTATAAATCTTACTTAAAGCAAACTAATCAGGATAAAATTTAAGAAGATCATTCAGGACAAAGTAAATTAACAACTTTAAAAAAAGAGTGGCAGAAAGCTTTTATTTTTAGAGCTAAGATTGTAAGCTTAAAAAAAATCTAGAACATTAAACACATGTATTATTGAACAAAAAGAAATTTGAAAGTGAAAATTTGTTGGAAATAATGTTGATATATTCTAATATGTAATTTTTATTTAATTTTATAAGGAATGATCTGAGCGGATTTTTTATAAAATTTAAAATTACAATGGTACTTACGTTTCATTGCAACGATCGTTAATGTTCAACAAAACTCGCCAAATTGGCAACCTCAATTTCGCATATGTCGTATACCCTAATTTGGCGATTATATGCTTAGTTTCATATAATGTCGCCAATAGGGGGCGATAACACGTAAATACCATTACAATTATTCTAAAACAGATTTACAATCTTGAATCGAACTATAGCAGCACCATACTATGAAAAAATGTGTGGATAGGTGTGGTAAAAGTAAATCCTTCGTAAAATTATATTGGCGATGTTGTTTGGTTTTATAGTTAAGAAATCACATTCTACAGTTAAGATATCACTCTCTCTCTCTTTCTTTTTTAAATCAATGTTTACTTCTAGTCAATGTCTTCTTCTAAAAGCATCCATTTCCCCAACTTAATTTGAAAAAAAAAATGATACTTGCGTATTATCGCAACAATGCCAACTTTCAGGTAAACTCGCCAATATAACAACTCTAATTTTGTATGCGGCACACGTGATGGATTGGCAATCACATGTGCATCGTTTCATATAATGTCAACAATACGGTTGCGATAATGCGTATAAAGTACCAGAAATGTATTTCATGATAACATTATGAGAACTAAACTAATACAGGAAAAGCAATTTTCATTTACATTGGGATTTTTAAAAATATTTGTTGTTCACGTTGTTTTAAATAAAGGACGACTGGATAAGTATTAAAATACATATAGAAGATCAGCGCTTATTTAAAAACTTTTTAGTAGAAATAAAATGTATAATTTAAAGGATCATCATTCCTTGCCGTGTATGTACATAGAAACTAATAAGGACATTGAAATAAATGGTAAACACGAACCAAAAAAGAAATTGTATTTTTTTTATAAAAACGTTTACAAAAATTAGGCAAACAACAGTACTGCATGTATGAAGGTTAAACACATACTCAAGGATCTAATAAATAAAAATTAATTTATGTTTTGATCTCCGAATATATTGTATCAGCAATATAGGCATTGAAATATGAATGATTAATATAAAAATAAATCAATTTTTTATTACATTAATATTCTCATATGATCCACACATTGATATTGTATTTAAAGTCACCTATCCATGGAATTGGTCAACAGCAGTGTATACGTTAAAAGTCCCCCGATGACTGTCAATATTAAACCTTTCGTAAATTTAAAATAACTGCAAACCCCGAAAAAGCGATGCTTTCATTTCCAAATGCAATAATGTCTAAGATAGATCCATTTTCTATATTTCTACGTTTCTTCTTAAGAACAAAAAGATAGATTTCATTCCTGAAGGATTTGTCTTTTTCATTTAAACCAGCTGCTGAAACCATCAAGTACATCAATATCGAAAAACTGATGGTGGAAAAAGTTGCCAAACTATAAACATATTCGGTAAGAGCCCATTTTCCGGTCTCGAATCCTAAAATTACAGTTACCGTTCCAAAGGTATTCAAGAGACACAAAGACATTAAGAAAAACGCAAAGGATCCGAAATTATTCTCGATATAGTCTTTACAAGCAATAATGTTTCCATAAAGTTGTAAAATGTCTTCAGTTTTTGAATCTACTTGAAGAAAGGTCTTTTCGCAAAGAAGAATTGAGTTCCCCAGATCTTGAAATATTACACTAAAATGTAAAATCAACATATTTTGTATCGCACAATGAAAGAAAATTAAGAGATACATATATAGGTATCGTAATTCTTCAGGTAATCCGATCATCACAAAGAATCCTGCTACTCCTTTCCAAAAAATTAGGTTTTGTTTTCCATAACCCAGTGCTTCTCAAACTTTCAATACTGGCACCCCCTTTTCAATCACAATTTTTATCGCGCCCCCCTTATACATTAATAATGAACTGAATGCAATAATAATGCACTTTGACGCTAAAGCAACAATCTTTATTATAAACCGTACAAATCCATGACATAAGTAGTAAATTTTGTATACGTTACTTTTAAGCAAAAAAAAATTAAGTAATAGGATAATTATTATGTTATTTTTCCTTTCCTTAATTTTTAAATTGGAACATACTGCAAAATGCGGTGGTTGCTTACAAGACAAAATATAGACATCAGCTAAATGTAGAAAAATAACTTCTGAAAAAAAAATTCTGATGAAGAATAATTGTATTATTTTTAATATTTAAAGTGAAAAGACTTCAACATGTTTTAACCCTGGAGCAGGCGCGCACTCAATACTAATGGTCAAGCGGGGTTATTGAGTCACCCCAATCCTTTTTTTATATTTATTTTTATAGTACACAATAAAAATCGTAATTCCAGGGAATAATTTAATTAAGAGAAAATATACTCACCTACTTTCAAGGACACAGAAAATATTTCGGAAAAAAAGTTATCACTCCTTGAACTCAGACAAAACATGTACCTTAAGATCGTAAAAAAATGTCTGTCACTCCCAAAATGGGAGGGAGATATGTGACAAATACGTTTATTTTCTTCACGTTAGAATTGTCAAACAGGAGGATAGTGTGTGTCAGGGCCATTGGTAACAAACAGTTTTGCCAGAATTACCGATTTTGTGAACTCTGTGCTCGGCGTGACCGCTCCCGAATTAAAAGTGTATTTTATACAATATGGATGTTCTAAAAAATGATGTAAAACGTTTTTCATTATGCTTGGCTTTGTAATCCTTCAAACGTCCCTAAATTAAAAAACAAATACATAAGAGCAGGGACGTAACTAACCGTATGAGTAAGTTCGAAGGTCAAACCGCAGCAAATACATTCTGCTGCCTACAGCTGATGGTAATAATATATAACAGTGATGAACTTTTTATCTTCAATTTTTTTTTTTTTTGATTATGGTTCTGGGTTTTGTTTTTCCTCTGAAAGAGTGGCATTTTCGCTTTGAAAAGAAAACGTAATAAAAAAATCTCTCATCATGGGATTACAGGAAATAGAATAAAAAATTTTTTTTATTTGGTTATAGTATCAAAGATAGCTAAAAAATGAGGTTTTGAAGTAGAAGCTTTTATTTTTGATGATGTAAAATTGCAGATAATATATATATATATATATATATATATATATATATATATATATATATATATATATATATATTCCGTATAAATGTATATATTTTTATTATGTCAGAAAGTATTTTGTTTTACTTCATTCTAGTAAATAAATTTTTTTTAAATCTTTTATTTTCGATATGCTCGCCCCCCCCATGGGGCGCGCCCCATAGTTTGAGAAACACTGCCATAATAGCATACAATTAGCACTCAGAACATAGGCATGGTTATTACAAGGCAAGTAAAAAGGTTTAAAATAGAACAAAATCTCCTCTTTAAAGAATTTTTATTTAGAATTATTAATAATTCACGAATTCCTCGCATCTCATGGCGTCTTCTAAAGGATGTATGCCATAGCCAATAATTTAAAATCGTTGAAATAGTTAGAGACTTAGATGTCTTTTGGATATTTTCCAAATGCCGAAGATAATACACGGCATTTAAAATTCCAACCATCAGCACTATGTGCATGATTAAGGCAATAAACCTTGATAAAACTAGATGGAAAATATTTTTTTTCTTTTTGATCTGGGGTCAAAATGCAAGCCAGATAATGCAATAAGTTTTAAAATAAGACAATAGTCTTTATTACGTGTTGTAGAAAATAAGACGCATTCTTTAGAGATATTATTTGCTTTATCTCTCGTATTAGAGAATATTTTCGATTTTGTATGTGCAGGTTCGCTTGCTATCATATTTGTAAATATCTCCTCTAACTTATTTCATCTATCAAAGAATAATTTTGGCTGTGTTTCTACGGGCTAAATAGTTTTCAATTTCAGTGCAAATAGTTTTCAATTATAAATTAAGCTCTACAAAATATCAAGATCAGTCTCCGTGCGAGCTCATACGTTAGAGCACTGATTTATTTCTTGATTCGTATGAAAGTTAGATTGATTTTTACATGCGCATAATCATGTATAATAAATATGCATATTATATATGAACATAATTATATATAATTAATGTACAATACCATCATAACATAAGCGCATGTTTTAGGTAATTTTTCTTTTGTTTGCAGAAAATTTCATTTAAATATTTTTTTTATCTATCCATTAAGAGTTATAAGTATCATCACTGCCTTTATAAACGAAAGCCATTATCAGAAGTAATATTTTTTTCTTATTTAATGTTATCATTTAGGTATAGAGACTTTGTAAATAAAAATAATAATTTCAATCTACTTAATTATTATTTTAAATGCATTATTTCCACAAAGTTACAATGTTGAAAGTATTTCAATAGTTTTCAACGAGCTTCTTTTTAAGCCATTATTATAAACCATCTATTCATATCCAACAAAAAGATTTAATATTAGAAAATTAGTTTCCCATTGATTTGTATGGAAACTGTAAAAAAGGGGTTCTGTGCTGTGTATAAAGTATTATGCCACTGCCTTAATTTGCTAAATTGTACAATTATTCTTGTTTCAAAAATACAAGAGCTATTTTTCTTTGTTTTTCTTTTATAAGTTATAAAATATTCCAGAAATGAAAAGACGGCATATTATACGTTTTGTAAATTTATTTGATGTGGGGTACATACATTTTTTACATCTCGACAAGATGATATTTTCTAAGACACATAAGAAAAGAAAAAACAATGTGTTGGCTAAAATTAGTTACATCTCGGTAAAAATAATCTCCCTTGACTTCAACGAACATCTGCTTTTTTCCTCTTAATTCTCTGACAGGACTTATAATTGTTTTGGTGAGATCTCTTTCAGGTTTGTATAAAATTTTCATTTATTGCATTAATTAAATCCAAACCATTACCACAAAAGTAGGTTCAAGCAGAAATTAAGAAAAAAAGTAACATGTTACTAGAACAGAGTACAATATTTATTTTAGCATGAAGATGAAACATCACAGCAGTGTAAATTAAAGCCCTCTGCTATTCTTCCTAAGTTAGTTTAAATAGAATATTTTAAGTATTAGCTGTTACCAACTCAATTGGCTGAGATATTTATGATGTTAAATGGATTTGTACAGTTCATATAAATAATTGATATTTAAGTTCAAACATTAAATGTTCAATTGTATTGATCAATATTCTCCAATCCGTCTGACCTTTTGATATATAAAAGTTAGGACTTGAATTTCTAAAATTGAAATACAGTTATCTTTTATTCTCACATAACCCCTCCCTTAAAGAAGAAATCCTCAAACTCATTTTTAATTTATCTCTACTCAACCAAAGAAACAAGCTTTTCGCATTTCAAGTCGAATTCTAACAGTTCGAAAACGAAAATATTTTTTCAATATATGCCCCGTAAACCTCTTTGAGAGTCGATTACCGTGGGATCAGTTCTTGGAAGATTTCAACTCAACAAAAGAACTACGCTTACCAAATTTCAATACTCTTGGCTTAATAGTTATAAAAAGCGAAAATTTATCTATACTACCCCTTAACCTCTAATAATTCAGGGTCACAATGAAAAAATACAAGAACAGTGAGATCTGAACTTAATGTATTTTTGGTGCTGATTTCAGAAATAATAATGAAAATTTTCCATCACATCACGTTTTTTTTGAAAAATTTAATTTTACATTGATTTTTATGTTAGTGTATCTCACTGTCGAACATCATTTTTATTTTCAATGGGTTCAAAAGATTATTATGCACATTGACCAGGAGATCTATTTTTCGCTAATGTCAGGCTTATTAGCCTTAAAAACTTATCAGATATTTTAAACTTTTTCATGTTCGCAAATACAAGTCTTTCTATTGATACTAAGTCTAAGTATTGATGCTATCTAAGTGTTATTTAGAATCCAGCCTTACTATCATAAGTGGTTTTAAAACCAATAAAGAGGCGAAATTCAAAATTCCCTTGTTTCGTGCAAAATTTGACAAATGTTGTATATCTGCACTGTCGTGGATATCCAGCTAAGACAACAAAAAATTTCTCTTTTCGAACAAACGATTTCATTATAATGAAATGAAATGAGTTTTTGACAAAATTCAAGTAGATTTTTTCTTTCCGAATACAGATGGAATTTCTTTATTCGTTAAACCACTGTGAAACGTTCTATGGGAAATACTCAATTTAAGGCTATAACAGATTGTAACTCGGTTATGATATATTACAGAACAGGGAATGCAAGTTCTCTGGAGTATTGAATCAAGATTTACACTCTTCCGATTGGACGGTAGGATCTGGATTTCGTGTCTGCCTGTGGAATATCTGTTGCCGGAATGTGCTGTGCGAATAACGAAGTTCGTGGAATGAGGTGATATGTTACGAGGGTGTTTTTCTTGGTATAACTTACGGGGATTAGGCGCAATAACTGATACTCTTAAAACAAGTCTAAACCACCATTCTGAAACTTTTTGCGCTCGAGAGTGAATGAGAAAATTGCCCAGTTTTGCGTAACAGTGAAAAAGCGAACCAAAGTAGCCTTTCCCCCTTCCTCCCCGAATCGTCGCCATGGTAAAGAAAGAGTGAGAAGAAAAGGGGGGAACGGGGACTTGAATGATATCGGTGAAAAAGATGGATAATTAATTGCCCACGTCTCCGACTGGTCAACTTGCTCACCTCCTGATTAGGGGTCAATTTTAACCCGAGACCCGGGAACATTATCAACGGTAATATCAGCTGTACTGTGATCATTACGGTGTATACAAAATAGCTCTCGCAGCAAAAGCCTACCTTTTTGAATTTTTTTTTTTTAGATTGTTGGCTACATGGCGATATGTTAGGTGGCTAATTTACACTGATGCCCATAAATTAAGGCTACAGTGGACAGTAAAAAAAATTTTTTTTTAATTTTTTACAAACATGCCCCAAATTTTTACTGACTGTAAGTAACTTAGAACTAAAACCATATAAAAAATTTGGTGAGAAAAAATTTATTAGTTTTTAAGAAATTTAAAATTAAAAAAAAATGTTAACGAAAATTTAAAAATTTCAAAACATTCCATGCGTTTTGATTTTTTTAAAAATTTCATATTTTCACCTGATTTAACTTCTTTAAGCAATTCTTTACAAATGTATGCATACAATGTAATGTTTTATATGATAATTTACAAAATATGGGTAAACGGAAATTTTTATATAAAAATTTCAAGAATTTTAATGATTTCCTACATTAAAAACTTTAATTTCTTCTTTCACCCTATCACTATTGCTACAATGCATCCAAGAATTTATAAGTATACATTAGATGAATACTTTTGGAAAGTTTTGTTATAATTCGACAAAAAATGCAACGCATGGAACATTTTGAGTTTTGGTTTCGAGGGAAATTTTTGATTCTGAGAAAAACAGCTTTTATTTTAAAGGAAATTAACTTATTTTTTTAAAAAAAAGTTAAAGATATAAATATTAATTTCAAATTGAAAAACACTAATATCATACAAATATAAGATATATGCAGAATATATATACATAAGGTTCTGCAATATTTATTGTAACAGTCACATTGACACGTGGTAAAAATTGAAGTAAGCTAGAACTTTCTTATAATATCTGAAGTAAATTAGCAGAATGTATTTCATTGTTTTATCTCAACCAGATAGTATATTATATATTTCATTAATCATGATGAGTAAAAATAAAGTATTTCAAAGGTAATTAAATTACAAAAATTCAATGCCTTCGAGGAAGCTTTCATTTTTTAGAAAAACAGCTATTTTTATTTTAAAGGAAAAAACGTTTAGTTTTTTTTTAAACAATTAAAGACATTCATATAAATTTGAAAAACACTAATATCATAAAGATAAGATAAACATACAATATATGTATAAGATTCTGCAATATTTATTGTAACAGTCACATTGACATGTAATATATATAGTGATAAAAATTGAAGTAAGCAAGAACACACACATTCCAATAAAATCTAAAGTAAATTAACAGAATGTATTTCATTATTATTTTATCAACCAGATAATATACCGGGTGGGCAAAAAGTCCGTAAAAATTTTAAAAATTCATAAAATCCGGAGAAATGAACGAAAAAAAACTGTTTGCAGGATCAGCATTAGTATGTCACGGGATTTTTTTTAAGCTAGAAAAAAAAATAGTTCGAAAATTATCCGGTAGGTGGCGCTAATGAACGCAAATCAAAGAAACAATGCATAAATAATGAACAGAAAACTTTCACAACTTCATTACACCAGAATATGTTCCATATGACCACCACCACAGGGGAGAAGACATTCCAGACGAGTGACAAATCCAGCAACGGCAGAGTGCAACATGTCCGGATGTATGGAGGATACTTCTCTGCGGATCACATCTTTCAGTTCCGGCAGACTTGATGGACCGGATAGATAAACGCGAGATTTCAAATATCCCCACAACCAGAAGTCTGCCGGTGTTAAATCTGGAGACCGAGGAGGCCATGGGTACCTGGAGCGCCTTCTAACGATTCTGTCTTCCCCGAACGTCTGTATCAGGAATGTCTTATCTGGGTTAGCAGTGTGACTGGTTTCTCCATCCTGCATGAACGGGACATTGAAAATCTGACCTCGTTGAATTAAACATGGCACGCCAGTCTCCCGCAGAAGCGTTAGATAACGATGAGCAATTACCGCTTCCGTTATCCATCCATTTACTGGGCACTGCGTTTCAAAGAAGAAGGGTCCTATGATAAATGAACCCGTGACACCGCACCATGCTGTCACTTTCTGGGAATGCAATGGCTTCTGTGTGTACTCACATGGATTAGAGGTCGCTCAAATGCGACAGTTATGGTTGTTGATGTCACCATGAAGCGAGAAATGAGCTTCATCTCTCCACAAGATGTTAAAAACCTAGGTGGGATCCTGTTCCATTTTAGAGAAGGCCCACTTCGAAAATGCTTCCCTCTGTGCGGTATCTGCTGGCAAAAGTTCATGGCACGATTGCAATTTGTATGGATACAGCTGGAGGAGTCAACGATGAATATTGCGGACAGATAAGGGTGGTAAGCCCAATCGTCTGGCAGCTTCACGAGCACTGCTGGTCCCTGAAGCTGCTTCGGACGCAATCGCTTCCATTTCGACAGCAATGCAGGGTGCACGTGCTTCTTTCAAGCATGATCGTCCGGCTTGGGCTCGATCCTCCAACTTTCCAGTTTCCTCAAAACGTTTAACAAGCTTTAAAAGACCTGCAGGTGTTAAAGGGCCTTTTCCACTCTTCACATTTTTCTGAACTCGGAATTTACGCAAGGCAATGGTCGCTGATTCCTCGTTCATGTAAAATAATTTCACCAACAAAGCTTTATCCGGCGCACTGAGCATCCTTGTTCACATTCACTGTTTGTAATGGTGAAATGAATGTGGATTCATTGAGAGCAAAGGTTTTTATAACCGTCTAATTTGCATATTTCCACCACAGATGCTTGCAACAGCGCCACCTACCGGATGATTTTCGTTTTTTTTCTAGCTTAAAAAAAATCCCGTGACATACTAATGCTGATCCTGCAAACAGTTTTTTTTTCGTTCATTTCTCCGGATTTTATGAATTTTTAAAGTTTTTACGGACTTTTTGCCCACCCGGTAATATATATTTCATTAATCACAATGAGTAAAAAAAAGTATTTCAATACAATTAAACTAAAAATTAAAAAAAAAAACAAATCTAATTACACATAACAAGAAAACTGATTGCTAAATCTGACAAAAAAAAATTAAAAAGCACCGGCACTATAGGCTGCATTTGTATTCGTGGCATTTCTTTTCCTTTTCTTTTGTTTCGTAGAAATATTCTGAGAAATGCTTCGTTTATCTTGTCTTTCTGCAATAGTCAAAGAAAAACTGTCATTTAGACATGAGTCCTCTTTCGCTTCAGGAGGTTTCACATAGCCCAAATTGTGCTTTTCGATGGCCTCCGTTACTGCTATTTCCAGCCTCCTTTTGGAGACGAATACCTCGTTTGGGCATTTTCGCCAAATGCAGCTATGCAGACTTTCATTCGAATTTTGCGTCTTGCCTGCTACGCATCTTTCAAGAATGGTGTCTGAAGCTAAACGTTGATAATACGGCATAATTTTTTCCACTACTTGTGGCGACAAGTAAGTTCTCATGGAACTGTGTGACCCTGGGGTTTCACATTTGGCTAGAGCTCTTTTATAGAAACACCATGATGATTCTTCTTCAGGACACTTACCATAAATAGGCCTTTTGTCAGTTGACGAGCAAAGCATCAGGCTGGCATATATAGCAGTTTTCATTTTATCGGTATCAAGGACATTATCTTTTATTGCCTTTATATAGTAATTTTACAACTTTTTGATGTTTTTTATCTGTAAGGCTTCCCTGCTTACGCCCACCAAGAGTCACTTTTTTCACCTTCCATTATTTCACTTTGTTACGTAACGATGTTCCTAGCCTCTTTGCAATATGATTCAGCCACTCTTCCATTTCGATTTTTATATCAGAACCATATATTTTATTGTCCGACAAAAATTGAAAAGTTTTTGAGTCACCATCACTCAGCATGGAAACGAATCTCATTTGGCAATCACTAATTGATCGCCTCCACATAATTAGTGCAGCGTGCATCTCCATGTCTCCAGAAGTTCCATCAAAATTTTTGTCACACTCATCCGCATGTCCTTTTTGCCATATGTGAAACTCCGCATTATCGACTCCCATATCTCGACCAGCAACTACACAATTATGACAGTATTTCGACAATACATCAAAGTCAAGGACAAGTCCACTAAGGATATCGATGATTATTCCTAATCCTAGGTTAGATGTATGTCCTCGCTTTTGCCAAGTACCTTCATATGACACACTCACATCAATTATTTCCTGATTTTTTAGAGAAGCATCAACTTTTACGTGAGCTTCTCTAGCAGCTTGACGTGACATTTCGAGCTTTTTTTTCTTCACCTCTTTGTTTTTCACGGATAGTTGTGCATACATATGGCAAATGTTTTTCGGTCCATTGTTGGCATGTTGCGCACAGATGAAAACGTTTCCAAAGCAAGAGGACCTTTAGGTTTTCTGTATCTCGATGATATAAGATCCATTATAAAAATTTTAAATAACAAAGGCAATTTAAAATGAACTCTAGTTCTGAAAAGAAATTTGTTTTAGTAAAATCAATATAAAGTTTGAATAAAAATGAACGAAAAATGCAAACTCAAGTTTGAACGAATTGTAAACAAATAATGCCGATTTAGGTCTCAGATACAGTTAAAACAAATTGTTGCCATCCAGACCTTGATAAATTAACATTTAAAAATAAAAATTAGAGAGGCTATGTCTACAGTAAATAAAATTCGTACTGTCAAAGTACATGGCAGCTTTGTCGGCATGACATCAGAATGTAAACAAAGGGGCGTGGTCATGGATGACTGAATCGGAACTACCCCATAACTCAGTAAAAAATGCATGAAACCAAAAAATTTTTTTTGCGTTTGATAGAGAGGCTAATATAATATTAAAATAAGTCAAAAACATTTTTTTCGATATTTTAGTCAATTTTCCACATTTTAACTGTCCACTTTAGCCTTAAGGATAATTCAGAATCACACAGAAATTGAACTCTAAAATAAAAATTGCACATGTAGAATTATCACCCACATCTTGAAGAAGAATATGCAAATTACAGGAAACCACCAGATGGCTCGGATAGTACGTCACAATGACGAGAGTGTAAGAGATGGGTATATAAGGAATGGTGGCAAAGAAATAAAATTGTTCACAAGCGCTTTAAAAGTCTTTCAGTGCAATAACCACGTAGTTATGGCACAAAGGAAGCATTTGGAAGATTATTGACGTGGTAGAATTATTGGACAACTGGAATTTGGACGTACCCAGCTGGAAGTATCCAAGGAACTTGGAATCGCCCAGAGTGTCATCACCAGGCTTTGGCAACGATTACAAGATGATGGTAATGTGAGTAGATGTTACAGCACAGGTCGCCCCCCGAGTTACAACGCTGAATGAAAACCGGTATTTGGCAGTTACTGCCAAAAGAAACAGACGGAGCACATCATCAGACCTGTCTCGTCAGCTCTCTTCAGCTACCGGTACGACAGTTTCAAGGCAGACCGTGTACAGACGCTTAGGGCACATTGGTCTTTATGCTCGTAGGCCTGTCAGATGTGTTCCACTTAACCCATCTCACTGTCGCCTGCGATTAACCTGGAGTAGAGAGCATGCATTGTGGACACCACAACAGAGTTTTTGTGTGATGTTTTCCGACGAGTCTAGGTGTAGTTTGCAGTCTGGTTCTCACCAGACTTTAATATGGAGAGTACCAGGTACCTACCCATTACCACCAAGAGAACACCATTGAAGGTCACCGTTACGGTGATGCAGGATGGCTCTATTGGGGAAGAATTATTCTTCGTTCCAGAACTGATCTACATGTTGTGAGTGTAACGATGACAGGCCACATCTATCGCGATATCATTCTGGAACAACATGTACGTATGCTTCGGGGTGCCATGGATGCTGAATTTCTGTTTATGGATGACAACGCCTGTCCTCACCGTGCAAACATTGTAGACGAATGCCTTCGAATGGAGGATATCACCCGTATGGATTGGCCAGCATACTCACCGTATTTGAATCCAATAGAGTATGAGTGGGATATGCTTGTCTGACGAATTTCAGCCCTTCAAATCACTCCCACCTGTCTACCGGAACTTCGGAGGGCATTGCTTGATGATTGGTGCAATATTCCTTAAGATCAGATTGATAATTTGATACACAGCATGCCTAGGCGTTGTAAGGCCTGTATTGCATCGTCCGGGAGACACACTCCGTATTAACCAACATACTAAACATGTTATACTGTTTTTTTGTAAATAGGTTATTTTTTGAAATTTGCTCCAGGTAATAAAAATCGTAATTTTTATTAATTTTGTCAAATATATAGCTTCTTTTTTGCTCTTTACTTTTTGTTTAATAAATAGAATTTACAAATAAGTCAAATTTGTTTTGCTTCTGTCTCTTTCTTTGCCAGAACTTCATTATCCTTCATTTATGGACATGAGTGTACTTCTTTAATTTTTATTTGCATTGAATTTTTATTAATTCTAGACAAAAAGACTAAATCAAATGCACAAAGAGGAAAAGAGTTTCGTGTAAGGAAAAAAAAGAAAAACTAGCAGCAAGTCTAGTCGAAAAAGTGACAAAGAAACAGAAAAACAGTGCAAATTCATCAAGTGGTATTGCCGAATCTCGATCAGAGTACATAAGAGAATATCAAGCACGGAAAAAAACATTGCAAAATACTCTTTTAATGAGGAGTTTAATGACAAACAGTAAAATAGTTCAAATTCATTAAGTGCTACTGCCAAATCTCCATCAGAGTACACGTGAGAGAATGTCGAGCATGGAAAAAATCATTGCAAAATAATCTATTAATGCTGAGATTAAGGGATGGGAATGATATTGAGACTTTTCTCTCACCCTTAAAAATGCTCACAAAGATTTTCAGAAGATTTTCGTTGATAATTCTTTCGGTCACGTGTGTTTGATCTGTGATAGATTATGGTTTAGAGATGATTTGAGAACGCTTGTTACTGAGAAGAAAAATATTTTACTGGAAATTAATTTAGAAGACACTAAACAATGTTACAATTGCCTACAAAGTTTAAGTAGGAAAAGTATACCAAATTTATCAAAATATACTAGTTCTGTATACCCAGAAATTCCAGCATATCTTCCTTCTTTGTATTTAGTATCAGAAAGGCTCAATTCGCCACGAATACCTTTCATGCAAATTAGGCGATTGAGACATGTACACGGTCAGTTTGGAATATTAGAGTAAATGATCAATGTTCCAATGTCGCCAAAGAAGTTTCACTTCTATCGCGTGGAGTTCCAGGCACCATTTTTATGGAGTGAGACGTTGTTACTTCCAGTATAATAACGTTAGCTGTCATGTTGTGAGACCCAACAAAATTTAGTATGATGACAATGGGATTCAACAATTGGGCTGGTCGGTTGAGAGTTCCGACTTTAAACCTATCAAGCTTCTACAGCAGATATTTCCAAACTTTTTGTCTCATAGATCCCTTCCTATGTTTTTCGGTTTGAGGTATACCCCTGCTTAAATAATATTGCAATTTTGCAAATTTACCAACTTAAATGACTTTTTGACAGCTAGTACTACTACTACTACTTTAAAAGAATTAAACTTCTAACTAATGAAGTATTGTGCTTAAAATTTAAAAATAACATATTAATTAATTAAATTAAAAGTTATTAATATATAAAAAAATGTTAAATTTATTAACAATTAGTTTTAGTGGAATGAATTAATCCGGCGGTGAAATTTGTTATTGTAGAATAACAAATTTTCGAGATTTGGAATCTCAATCTTGTCTGGTTTAACCTTAAATCTACTATGTTAGTGGTATCCAGCTTTTTCTCCCTTCTTTCTTTTTTGTTTGGGAGATTAGAAACGGCGCTGAAACTCCTTCTCACTAGAAAAAGTAATTAAAAACTTCCTCAAGATATTCCATAATTCGGGACAAATAACAAATTTGCCTTTTCAAAGCCAAAATTGTTGAAATGTGTTTCTAAACTCTAAAATCTTCACTATAGTGCATATTACGATCAGTTCCTGTTGTCATGTGACCTTTTTTCAATTTGACTACTTAAATTCATTACCTACTGTGTGGTATTACCATAGTCTAAGCCTTCTCAAACTTGGTTTCAAAATCTGGAAGGTTGTTTGTGTCAAAATGAGAAAATTCGGGATCTCCAGTATTATACTTCTTTTGCTTAACTCTGGAAAAAACTGCTGAAATGGTTCTTATTTAAAAAAATATATGCTGTCACCTTGTAAGTGCAAATTAACCTCAGTAATGTTAGTAAATAAATGTTAAAAATACATAATATTTGGTTTTCACACTTGAGCATTTTTTTTTAAATTTAAGTCACGATTTGGTTTATTTAGAGCCACTATCATATATACCTGCTTAAACCTCATGAACCCTCAAATTATTGTTTTGCTGACATGGACCCCTTGCTGGACGTTATAAACTCCTGGGGTCTATACAGACCACTTTGGGAATCACTATTTTACAGGATGAGTTATAATATTGACTGATTAAGTATTTCCGTTTCCAAAATCTGAAGATGAAGTAATGTGTTTGCTCCAAGAGAAGAGGAATGCAAAATCAATTGCACTTATATAACGATAAGTGCAAAAAAAAATCCTGAGTGTCTTTTAATTGTGATTGCCACTCGAGGAGACACACTGAGCTATTGTTTATAAGTAAACATCTTTTTATTTTTTACCTCAGGTATCCAATTACATCTCGGTAGATAGCACATTTTTAAGTAGTATCCACAATGAAAAATATAATGACTGTAAAGTAAATAAAATATTACAACAAAACGCACTCACACATCGTGGAATGAACAATAATAAAAATTCTGTTTCGTAATATATTTAATGTATTGAAAAATACCCTATCTTAAATTAAATAGATTTTTCAGTCAGATAAAAAAAAATAGTATTCTGAGTTTTCCAACAGCTTGGTGAAAAATGATTCTAAAATATGAAAATGAAATGAATATTTGATAAACATTCTACATTTTAATGAAATATTTGGGAAGAAAATGCTAAAACAAAAACGAATAGCAAATATTGCCCGTTTTCCATCCATTTAAATTATTGTAATATTGAATATAATTAAAAAAAAAGTAAACATTTGCTCTCCCTTCGAGAATTTTTTGAAATGCAATGTTGGTATTAACATTTTTTTATTAAATCTGTTTTTGAAGATGGTAGTCTCGCAGCAATCATTATGACAAATATTATACGTTTAAATAAAGCAGGTGTTTTGGAACAGGACGCAATTCAACAAATATTTTTTTTTAAATTAATTTATTAGAAAAAATATTAAAAAAAATATTTTTCTTTTTGTACTTGCGAATCTTTCTGGAATAATTTTGAGAAATTGCTTACTATTTCATGCATTTGTATGTATTTAAGTTATTGAAAAGCAAATATTTTTCTTTTATAATTCCGCAGGTTTGCTACGCTTATACTTATTACTAAATAGTTTGATATGACATCATTTGCCTTAGTAAAGATAAATAATAAATAGCCTAAAATTACAAAAATAATTCTTCCAATTTATCAAACAGCTCAAACTGTATCTAAACTTTCCGCCATTTCTTGTGTATTACGGAAGTTATTGTACAATTCATATTATTTTAGTTTTCCTTAATTATAAAATATTAGTATATAAAGTGTGTTACAAATTAACTCTATTAATAAAAAGTATAGTTTTATAGTTTTTTTTATCTTTTTATCGCCAATTTTCTTTTCTATTAAACAAATGTGTGTGTGTGTGTGTGCAGACTCACTTAAATTAAGTAAATTCTGCTTTCCTTGAGATTCTAAAAGAGCAAATTACATGTTGTCTAAAATTCAGCTATAAAGGCCTACAATTAGGTTTGTTATTCTCTGACAATTATCTCTTATAGAAGATTTGAATACCATAAAACAGTGTTTCTCAAAGTGTGGGGCGCGCTCCCTGGGGGGGCGCGAGCATATCGAAAATTTCAAGATTTTTTTAAAAAAAAATAACCAGAAAGAAAAGGAAAAGAAAATACTTTCTTCCATAATTAAAAAATACACAACACTGATATAATTTATGTTTACCATCTGGCGTTTTTCCGTCATCAAATAGCTATCTTTGATCCCAAAACCAAATTAAAGAAAAAAAAAACATTTTGTTTAATTTGCTGTATTTCCTCAATGAGAGATTTTTTATTACGTTTTAACATAAAATATTACTCGTTAAAAGAAAAACGAAACCCAGACCCTGAGAAAAATTCTAAGAAGATAAACAATTCTTCACTGTAATTATTATTGAAATACTGTACATTAGTTGTAAAAAAAGAAAAGGAAGACATGATTCACTTTTCATCCAGGCTGCATAATGCATTTGTTAATCATTTAATTGACCTTCAAACTTACTGGTATGGTTATTTAGATTATCCGTATTTTTTTTCTAAATACACTTTTAAACCGGGAGCGGTGGCGCGGGATATCTGTGATCTCTATTGAAGGAAATTGAAACTGATCAATCACAAGGAAAACCTACTGAATGAGTACATATTATTCATGATTGAGAAACGCCATCAACATAAAACGAAAGGAAAATTTTCAAATGCTTCCTAAAGAACTCCATCAACTTAAAATATGAAGTCATACGTGTACCATAAAGGTTCAGTTCGCCTTGTCAAAAAGACACAAGAAAGAAAAAGTTCAACTTGCTATTTGTTGATTACCAAAGGTGTCACGAATTTGAGCCAAGTACCACTAAAGACCCTCCGTGTAGGGGAAAGATGCACGTTAAATCTGTCAAGAGCTCAAACGTCCTCTTGTTGGAGTGGTGTGGTAGTTAAAAGAGGCCAGCTCAAGTATCGTCCTCGTCACTTAATCATGGTTCAAAATTATATACGAAGTCCGTCTCCAAAAGCCCTCGTGTAGCTGAACAGTGCGACGTTAATATTCCCTCACTCACAATTATAAAAGCTCATTAAAACTACAATAACTTGGAACAAAATACGACAGCTTTGCCAGCAAATAACATTTCTTTAATATTAATAAAAAGTGTCTCTGATTTGCGTCCTTTATTAAGGTGTTGCACTTTTGAATCATTTTAGTTCAGTTTTTTTATGGGATTTTTTTCTCAAATTATCAAAGAAAAATTGAATAGTCCTTGAAAGCCAGTAAGTATACTTTCTCTTAATTAAATTATTCACTGGAATTCCAATTTGTATCGTGTACAGTAAAAATAATTATAAACAAATGATTCAGGTGACTGAGTTCCCACGCATTACCTTTAACGTTAGTAACGAGTGTGCGCCTGCTCCCGGGTTAAAACATTTTGAAGTCTTCTCGCTTTAAATGTTAAAAAGTAACGCAATTATTCTTCGTCGGAATATTATATTCTTTTTCATTATTTAACATTAGTTCTAAATGCTAATTCTGTGAGGTTTAAAATTACAGTTTTTTTAAACAGTTATTTACAACTATAGCATTTATCTAAAAAAAAATATTTTACATTTTTGTATACGAATGTTGTGCACGCATGTTTACTCTCCTTACAGTCCAGCTATTATATAAATAATAATGTTTTATTTTTTTAAAAAATGAACTCGTGCGAAGAGAGAGAGCTGATGTTTCTTTCTCTCTCTCTCTCTCTCAGCCAGTATACGTTTAATGTATCAGTACTGAAGAAGGTATTTTATAAATAATTTCTTAATACCAAATAAGAACAAGTTTGATAAATATTACGGACTTTAATGGGCTTCTCTTGTAGAGCAAAGTTTTTCAAAGAAAAGTTTAATATCAAAAATTGACACTCTGAGCTATTTTTCTATATTTAGCTCAGATCTATATTTTGTCTTCAAAGCAGCTACCGCAGAAAATCTGGTATAACAAAGGTAGGATGTTGAAAATGGTAATAGTATACGAAGTGCTTTTGTTTTCAGTACAGATAATTCATCATCCATCTCTACCCAAAGTTCAGAGAGCGATTTATTACAAAATTGCCTTTTAAGTTTTCACTGGATGTGAAATGTATGAAGATTTCTTCGGAAGTTGAGAGCCCTTCTGGAGTATCTTGAAATAGATCACTAATCCACTCGTAACTTGCTACCAAGTTGTCCTTCTCCAGAAAATACTTTTTAAAATTCTTTGCCAACATAGCTAAATGATTTTACATGGTTTTAGAAACAACTTTCACATGTTGTTATTCAGATTTGTAAGTTTTGACAAACAACGAGCTGGAGCTTTTTTTCCCCATCATTTACTTCAGTAGGGGTAAATCCAAAATTTAAGTATTTTTGAGAATATTTATTGCCTTGATTTAATTTTCGGAACCATACTCGTCTGTGTACTTGTTGATCCTTCATTATCGTTGAATGTTTGCTTAGGACTTAAAAATGTATGTATGATTTTGTTTTAATCTACTGCCGTAAATACTTAATTACCGTGAATTACAACTATTTTGTACATTTAAAAAATGTACATTCACAAGCTAGATTCGATAGCTATAGAAGTATCGTGTCGACCAAATCTGACTGGAATTGTACGAGGTTTTACATGTTTTGCGCAGACGTCCGATAGGTTGCCCAGATTGACGCAAACGTACCCTATAATGCCAAATGTGTTGGAGATGATAGAGAGCAACATAGACTAGATTTTTTTTTTTGTAATTATATTTGTACTTTGAGAAACGAATGCTGAAGGAGAAATAAATCTTTAATTAAATATATCATTTTGCGATCTGTTCCAATTTAAAAATTAGAGAACGAAAAATAGCATAGTAATAAGTAAGTAATATATATTTTAAGTAATTTTCTTAAAATATATATTACTTAAAAGTTTCATATAGAAAAAATTTAATATACTTATCGTATTAATTTGTACGGTTTATAATTAAGATCGTGTATTGTTACTTTAGTGTTTATCTCTCAAAGTGCATTTTTATTGCAGTAAATACATTATTGTTGTATAGGGGGAGGGGGGCGACAAAAATTATGATTGAAAATTGGGTCGCCAGTATTGAAAGTTTGAGAAACACTGCGATAAAACCTTTAATTTTACGGTTGATATTCGAAACTTTGTTGTGTTTTCGGAAACTAAAACACTTTTTAAAAGCAACTTTATAGTAACAAATTTAAAGTAATTGAACTGCCCATGAAATCGAAGAAAATTGATAATCTACAATTGATTTTTTCCATGTATGACGTAAACATTAAACGTTATTCGAAAATAAATATAGCATAGCATTAAATTATAGATAAAAGTTTTATTAATTGTTAATGCAATGTATTAATTTACCGTCAATGAATAAACATACTTTTACAAGAACCATTAGAAAAATGTATTTATTAAAAATATATATATACATAAATATTTATGAAAGAACCCAAAGGGACTTAGATTAATTGAAAATCAACTTACTTAGAAGATCTTAATATAAATTTCCAATTATTTAAAATGAATTGCAGACAGCAATACACACTGTATGCCACTGAAAGAGCAGCATCAAGAAGAGGCCACAGATAAGTCAGGATAAGCATGTCTCATCGAGTAATGCTAACAATGTGAAAACGCAGTTTGAGAGAAAAAGGCAGAATGGAAAAAGATCGCATTCTCAGATAAGTTACGCTCTTTTTGTCAAATTCAATATCTATTTTAAGAAAAATACTTTTCCAATTTTTGGGAATGCTGGATCCCTGCATATTTTTATCCGCTTTCATAGAATCCGGTTCTTCTTGTCCTTCTTGGAAGCAGCAATACCTCGTGAAGCTCAATCGGCGGGATTTTCTTGACTCTTCACATGATGCCAGGATGTTTCAGAAGTCATTTTTTGATTTCTTAAGATACGATTGACAACAAAGATTTTCCATCTGCTGGGAGATGATTTTAACCAATCCAAAACAATTTTGGAGTCTGAGAAAAGAAATGACTTATCGATTAGAATTACTTTTCTCAGAGATTCTAACACAACAACGTAGAGTTCAAAAAGAAGCAGAGCTGCCAAAGGTTCGAGTCTGGGCAAGGTTATCGATTTTACAGGAGCTATGTTAGATGTTATCATTGAGAGAAACATGGACTTTTTCGGTAACCAGCTCAGTTCTTAAGTAGAAAACAGCAGCGTATGCACGCTGGGAAGCATCACAAAATCCTATAAGAACTCTCTTTGCTGTAGCATCTTCTGAAAGGTATCTTGGAATCTGAATCTCTGCTAGGTGCTTCATTTGATTCTTGTGAATTGCGTCCATGATTCGGAAATGTAGTCTGTGACAGGATCATCCCAAGAGATGTTTTCTTTCCAGATATCTTGCATCAGGATCTTCCACTGAATTGTCCTTGGTGACAGGAACCCCAAAAGGTCATAAATCTTGGCGATGGTGGATAAGAGTTGCCGTTTGGTTGGCCTAACTTCATTTGGTGTACTTATGTTGATTCGTAAAGTGTCTTCCTTGGAATTCCATATGATTCCCAAGATTTACATCAAATGATCGTCTTCTATGTGCAGAGATCCCGAAGAACTTCGCAATTCTGGTGGTAATGATTCCAACACAGATGATTCATTAGACGCCCATTTTCGAATCGGGAAACCTCTTTTTTTCATGAGTTCGATTACTTGATTTATTAATTTCTGGGCGTCTTCTTTCGAATTTGTTCCTGTTATAAGATCATCTATATAGAAGTCCTCTAGAGCAACTTTAGATGCCTCTGGAAACTTCTTGATTTCTTCTTCAGCTAGCTGCTGAATTGTTCTAATGGACAGATATGGAACACAAACTGTCCCATATGTTACAGTGAGTAAAATATACTCTTTTAACGATTCTTCAGGTCTCTCCCTCCAGAATATTCGTTGAATTTCTATGTCATCTTCATTAACTAGAATTTGCCTAAACATCTTTTATATATCCCCTGTTAAAGCAATCATGTGACATCTGAATTTTAATAGAAAATTAAATAGTTCATTTTGTAACTTGTGGCCTGTAGGAAGAATGTCACTGAATGATAAGTTCGAATCAGTTTTGACAGAAGCACCAAAGACTACCCGCAACTTTGTAGTCTGGCTCTGTTCCCTAACAACTCCAAAATGGGGTAAATAAAAACACTTAGAAGATGGTTTTGAAAGTTTTGAATTCGGAACAAGTTGCATATGGCCTAGATGTTCATAACCTTGCAGGAATTTTACATATTTATCCCTTAACTCTCGATTGTCCTGAAGGCGCTTCTCCAACGAGAAGTATCGTCTCTTGCCTTGGAATTTAGAATCACCCAATGCATTTTCGTTTTTGAAAGGAAGACTTACAACATATCTACCATCACGATTTCTCCTTGTGTGGTCGAGGTAGAATTTTTCGACTTTTTGATCTTCTTCTGAGAGGTTATTAACATTTGGAATTGACTCAACTTCCCAGAATTTGGCTACTTGATTTTGTAAGTCGAGCAATGCATGGCAGTTTATCAAGAACATGACCTTCTTTTCGCTCTGACAGGCCGTGGAAACTTTTCCAGAAAGCAACCAGTCTAACTTGGAGTTTAGATTAGATGGTTGATTTTGAGTCCCAGATATTTTTCCATACTGAATTAAATCAAAGAATATATCAGCTTACTACTAAAGCATTTACGGCAGAGATATCCTGACTAAAATGAGGAGAAAGTTGAAGTTCTACTCGTTTAGTAGCATAGGCAGCAACTTTGTTATCTAAACCCAATATATATATATATATATATATAGTATTTTCTGACTCATAAAATGGACGGTTTAAATTTTTTGAGCATGATTCTGTAATTAGAGAGGTCTGAGACCCGCCATCAATCAAGGCTCGACAGTTTACATATTGTCCTTGACTATTCTTGACTCTAACAATGGCTGTAGAGAGCAAAATTGAATTGAAATAATTCATTTGTCCTGCAAGGCAAAACTGTTGCCTGAGATGTAGCCAATGGCTGAACAACATTCTGGTCACTAGTAGCAACTAGATTTTGATTTGAGTTACTAACAGGGATTTCTCTAGGACTACTTTGGAACTGGTGAAGTACGGTGTTGATGCCTTTGCTTGCAAGCACAGCAAGAAGTTGCAAATTTGCATGAGGAAACATTATGATTCCCTCGCAGACAATTAAAGCATAACTTTGACTTTTTTAACAAAATTACAGCGATTATTCGTATTCATCTTTAAAAACTTTTCACATTTATGTAATGAATGAGAGGAAAAACAAAGCTTACATGAGTCATCTGATTCTACAGTAGTTTTAAGTGAATAAGGCTTGTGAGATACTTTATTTGATTTTTCGTTGAGTGGTGTAATTTTGATACCTTGAAGACTTCTGGCTTGTTTTTCAAGAAATGAAAGAAATTTATTTAATGAAGGAAATTTTTTATCTTCAAGGGTTAATTCCCATTTGACTTTGATAGAATCTTCCAACTTATCTTGAAGAGAAAATACTAATAGAAGTTCTACCAATTGATTGCATTCTAATCCTAATGTTTTAAAATTTCTAAGTACTTCATTACAAACGTCTATCATGGCCCAAATAGATTCTGAAGTAGGTTTAACATTTTTTAGAGAGAAGAACCTTTTGCATTGGGAAAATGCCAATTTTCTCTGATTATCATACCGATGCAACAGTTTCTCCCATGCTTGTTTATAGTTTTCATGAGTTATTGCGCGAATCCTTTTATTAATCTAAAAGCATCTGAAGTGACATCATTTTGTAAATATTGCAATTTTTGAATATATGTTAAAGATTCACTAGAAACAAGTGAACTAGAGAATATCGATTTAAAATTCAACCAAAAGATGAAATCACCTGCAAATTGTGGAAGATCGTATTTAGGAAGATTTATGTTAGAATAAGCATTCACCTTCGATGTATCGTCTTCGAATTGTAGTTTGCTATTAATACTAGTCAAATATGGCTCAATTTTTTCTAATGCCAAATCAGCCAAATCTTTAGAATTAGTAAAGTTGTCATATTCCCCATCTTCCACAAATTCTTCAAAACAGAAAAATCATAATAATTGTCTTCTAACCTCTCTAGACATTTTAATATATTACATTTTAAGGCAAAAACTCTCTGAATATGATCATATTCTATTCCATTATCAAGATTTTCAGAATACCTTTTGATTTCTTTTATCTGAATTTGGAACACTAATGGTATTTTACTTTTTGCTTTAGTAGGAGCCATATTTTAAATAATAACTCAATGCAACTATACAACTCAAAACAGCTTTTCAGAATTAGTTACTAAGAATATACAGTCACTCAGAATAATAAACAAAATCTTCGAATTTACTAATTCAGATTTCTTGCATTTCGAATTCACAAATAATAATAATAATATTTTTCGAATTAATTGACATACATTTCTTGACTCAAATAATAGAATAATAAACACATCAACAGATTAAGAATTCTTTCAGACGAATTTTATTTTCAGAATACATCTACGTTTTCGATTCTAGTAAGAATAATGAACATTCTACTTTCCAGGAAATGATCTACTGAATTAAACTTGATTTATGACGCATACATCAACAATGAATAAATATACCTCACTGGTGGCTCCATGCTAGATTTGTAAGTTCATTTAATAGTAAAATGATTGGCTTACTTTTTTTCCCGAAAAGCTAAGTTGAAATAAACTCACCAACATTAATTTTGAAAATGAGAAACAATAGATGACTCCTTTTGGGGATTTTTTTGAGATTTATTCGACTTGAATTCACACCACAAAAATTTAACCATCTTTTTCGATTTCAGAACAGACTCAATAACAAAATGGCGTTACAGAAATACACAAAGAAAACAGATACATATTTTTAAAGTCTTTGTCGTGCCTTCCCCCTGTTGATGGTAGTTGTAAGCAAGTAAGCTATCATGAATATCAAAATTTCTTCAAAATTGTTTAAAAAAGTATTTCTTTTAGCTGTAAATAATAATGTTGAAAGTTATCAGTTCAAATGCAGAATGATATTTTGGTCTAGAAACAGGTATAATTCCATATACTCTGCATTCCTCAATTAGCAGAAACAGGAATGTGCTAATTTATTTTAGAATATTTATCTATTTTCTCATGGGTAGTCCAATAGCTCTATATTCTAATAAAACTTTATCAAGGTCATCCTTCATATCACATAAAAATATGGGGCAGAAATGCAAAGTGGCTGACGGACTAGGGAGCTAACCGATGGAATCCAGCATCGAATACATCAAGATGGTGCAAGGTGACTAAGACATCCATGCTTGGTAACCGGCTGTAGTGCTTGGAAAAAAGTGCGTAAAATGAAGTACTGTAGAGCGTTGGACGTCAAAAATACAACTAAATGTGGTAGATTCAGCCTTGCGTAGTCTCAAAAAAATCTTCTATGTAGTGTAACAGTTTTGCCGCAATTTAGTTAGATTACACAAAGCCAAAAAACATCATTAACAAAATTTAAGAACAAAGAACACTGGTGGATCTTTACCTCGAAACCACATTATCAATTCATTTGACCTGTACTCAAGTTCAGTTGTTTCTAGAGAGGGTACTTATGCTGCTTGGGGCTGTCAGTTAGTTATTATAATAAATCCGGTTACATTACTACTTGAACAAGAAATACATTCAAAAAGTTTGAGACAGTTAAGAGCAGTCAGTACGGTAAAACATCTTTGAAAATTGATTTTGAGTTTTTGATATTAATACAATTTCCAAATCATTACCATTCTGATTATGTAATATACAAGCCATTATATGAATTAGAAGTACTTTAAAATGACTTTTAAAAAATAATCAGCTGCTCCGATCATGCCTACTTTCACAGATTAAGTGTAAATATTGACTTTTTAAATCTGAGAACTTGCAACGCCTCCAGAAAATTTCATTTAATCATACACAATTAACTGTATATTAAATGAAACTTAACTGAAAGTTTAGCTGTTTGCTAGTTTGTTTATTACTTTTGGAGCGAAGATTTAAAAAAATTGATGAAACTATTTTGTTGTGTAATCAGAATTTTTTTGTTGTGTATTATTTCTCCTTTCGAGAAATTTTTATACTTTTAAATACTTAATAACTTGTCTGTAAAGATAAAAAAGTGCTTTATGAAAAAATGATAGCTATAAAATTATTTCAGTAGCTTAAAAATTACGGATATGGTATAAATTAGTGTATTTAATACAATCAATTTTGATACTGGACAGGTAATAATTGTTAAAATATTGCATATGTAAAACACCTGCTTTTCATCTAAACAGTAGTAAAAGACATTTCATACAATCCATTGAATCAATGGAAATTGAAGGAAATCAAGAATCTTACCCTTCATTACCCTGCAAAATAAATTATAGGCTACATTTTTTTGATAAGGTAAGATTTTTTAATAAAAATTTCTGTTTTCTAAAATTTAAATTTTTAAAAATGTGTAAATTTCCTGTATACATGTACTCTATGTTTATTAGATGCAATTGTGTATACTCAAGTGACATTTTTGAAATATTAAAACATCCAAACAGAAAGACGATATAAAAAAATAACAATTTTCAATTGATTCATAATATTAATGTTCTGTGAACTAACAGTTTGTCTTTGAAAAAACTAATTAATATATTTAAAAAAAATCACTTAAGTATAAATATAAATGTCTAAATGATATAAAATAAAAATTTGAGTATTTATAATTAATAGTTCTGAGAAAAAGGTATGAGATGACACATCAAATGTGATGTTTGTTGTCTTTGCGAGAAGCTTGTTACATACATAAAAATACATAAATTTCATGTTTAAAAACATAAAAACAGTTTTATTTGGGCTGTTTTAGAAAGCATTTGTCTAGTTTAGAGTACTTTTTGAAGTTTAAAAAATTTAGAAACTGTCTACAACAACAAAACCTAATGATAACTTTACAAAATCCCAGCGAAAGCTTTCAAAATGTCGTATATATATATATGTAATCAGGTATTTTTAAATACCATCTCAAATTCATACAAAAACCATATTGATACATTTTCACATTATATTTATGTTGCTTTTTTATGTTCAAATTTGATATCTATAAAGCATGAAAGCTACTAATTCTTCAAAAATTGATACAGATTTGAGAAAATTAATGTAATACTAGAAATTATCTCGTAAAAAAAAGCTGAAAAATGCTATTCTGGGCAATTTAAGACTTTTTTTGTATACTATTTTATGCAAAATAAATTGCAAAGATGCTAATATTCAATAAAATGTGACAAATATATGTTGCAATTCATTATTTTTGTGATTAAGTGGCACTTAATAGTGAAAATTCATTTTTCTCAAAAATGATGTTTGTAAAACTGTATTCATGTTTTTCTACGAATATAATGTATGAATGCAATAATTTGTTTCCCTCCTGTTACTTATATGTAACTGTATATATTCATGTGAGTTTTTTGGTGATTTTCCCAAAATATTTGACTGGAGTCCATATACCGTGACAAAAAATGTCAATTTTTTTAAAAATTCATAGTGATATTTTTTTGTTATATGTTTTTGAGAAAACTAAGCAATATATTTTAAATATTTCACTTAATTGCAAATATTAATGTTTATTTATTTTTCAGACAAGAGTTTAAGCTTTAATATTCAAAAGTTTCTCAATAATAGGTAACTAACAACAACTCAGATGTGTAATGCTTTTTGTCGTTGCGAGAAGCTTGTTACATGCATAAAAATACAACAATTTTATATTTTAAAACATAAAAACAGTTTTATTTTTGACTTTTTTAGAAATCTTTTGTACAGTTTAGAGAAAATTTTGAATTTTGAAATTTTTAGAAATTGTTTTTGCGTGGGAACATACAAATCGATAATTAAATTTTTCTAACGTCGTAAAAACACATATTCCCAAATCATGACTTATACATATTGATACATGTTTACATTATATTTATGATGTTATAAGGTCAAATTTGATATTTATAATGCATCGAAGTTAAAAATTCTTCGCATATTGTTACATATTTTGTGAAAATTGATACAAAATGCTAAAAAAATCTCGGTGAACAAAAACTGAAAATGACTATATATTTATTTTCAGAACATTTTAAGGATTTGTTGTTTCCTATTTTATTTTTAAAAAATTAAGATACTATTGTTTAATAAAATAGAGCAAATAAATGCTGTAATTCATTATTTTTGTGATTAAGTGCCTTTTTACACTTTAAATACAATTATCTCAAAATGATTGTTTTCAAAGTGCCTGTACCTTTTTCATAGAAAATACTGAATGAAACTACTTGCAATTTTTACTGCACATACATAATATGTATCTATATATAATGGAGCGTTTTTCTTGGAGATTTTCCCAAAAGATTTTGCTCAGAAGCAGTTATTTTAAAAAAATGACAGTTTTCACAAATTTCAAAGCGATACTTTTACAATGAATTTTTTGGAAAAAGTAAACAATTTATTTGAAACATTTGACCATTATTTAAATAAAAAGGCCTAATTAGTATACAGCTAAAATTTGAAGTTTTTATATTTAACGATTTCTGAGAAACAGGTTCCTAAAATGGCTCAATTTAACATTGTCGGTATAGAACCTACCGGCTAGTCTTAAATGTGAAAAATGCGAAGATTTCGTATATTTTTGTGCAATCTAATAAAAAAATATATGTAGCAAATTTTTACAGAGCTTTGAAAATTATTACTGTATCTAGCCATTTGGGTATTTTGACACTTAATATTTATCACCTTTTAGTATTGCCCTTCGATTGATTAAAGGAAGCTCCTCAATAAATAAAGGTTTTTCATAATTTTAAAGAAAATCACAGCATTTGTTCAGGCTGCTAGTAAATTCTACAAATGAATGTTAGACGGGATATGATAGATACCCTTACTCTTCATTCCTACGCTACATTATTTGGATCTCAATCTCCATATTTATCTAAATGTGAAAATAAACAGAGATTTATATTAAATCAGGTATCATCCTAGACATTTGACTTTCATTTAAAATCCATCTCACAAACTTCACTAAAGACTCAAGTAATCTGCGTTTGAGATTGAGTACGTTTGAAGTGGCTCACATTTTCTAAGCTCTGAAGGTTGTTGATTTTTAGTTTTATTTAATTTTAACCGAAAATGTTACAAAAACATCATGAAAGCCACCAAGGTATGTGGCTGAAAGAATCGTTGATGATAAGAAGTGAGCTTCTGACGTATTTTCTGTAAATCCACACCCATGTTTACATAATCCATACTAAAATTTACATTTTTAATAGAAATAATACATTTTACCTACCATTCAATTATTTTCATCAAATTCGACTATAAGCATATAAATTCTCTTAATTTTAAACACTAGTCTCTATCGACCAATTTCAGTCTGAACAAAAGTTTTAAAAAAATTTAATTAAATTTGACAAAACAATTCTGTAGTGCTTCTTACAAGCTGTACACGCTTCCTTTTGATATTGATTTCTAGTCCATATATTAATAAACAGAATATTGGAAAATATTGCGTGGGGAAATATTGTTATTCTAAAATCATTAAAAAGTTTAAAAAAACCGCAAGAAAATGGGGCTTAACATCTATAGTTAAAACATAGAAAAGTTTAACTTTGAGAGAGTATCTTCAGATCGTGAGAGATTTTTGGCTTTCCTTTTCACTGTAGAAATGCATTACAGGCTGTTGGTGACGGGTTTATTATTCTGAAATATTTTGAGATATTAAGGATAGATCGATTACTTCTTATCAATACATTTTTTGAAATTTACGCTCCAACATCAAAGCATTTTTTGAAGAAGCACATTATTGCAACTCAATTTATAACTGTTATATTTTTCCTAAGAATTAATTATGTTTATTCTGAATGAAGAACTTTACTACAAAACCAGAAAACTTTAATATCAGAAAATCAAAAGTAGCACACTTTTATATTATCCTTCCCAATTTTTCAATTGCAATGTTATATTTTTTCTGTTTAGTAAGAACTATATAGTTGATATAAACAATAAATGAATATGAAATATATTATAAAAAAGTAGTCATTGTGTAATTGAAAAATATATCGCTTACACTAAATTGTATTATTACTAACAGTGTGTTATATCCATTCGATTTTGGAATGATTATACTTTGACAATGAATTGAGTGATTTTCAAGAATCTTGTTGTAACAATCGTAGACATCATTATAAAATACTACCTTTACTGTTGGGAATTTTAATTTGTGTTCGTTTCAGTGAGGTGAACATTTCTTTTTTGGTTAGTCCTATTTCACTATTTGAGTTCGGAAACATTTATGAACTTAGTTGTTTTAGATATAAAAACTAAAATGCTTTTATAAAATCTAACATGTTAGAATAGCTTTGCTAGCTTTTTATTCGAAGTATATTTCAGATAATAATTTTTTAAAAATATTATGTAATATCTTATGACATAGATCTTTAGCTAAAATTTCCTTTTGACTATACACAAAGACAATTTAATGAAGTACTTTCTGTAAAGACATCATATGAGTACAATTCACGCCCATATTGTAACAGTTTTAAATATCTAACTACAGCAATACTTCTTTTTCGAAATTGTATAAATTGTATATATATATATATATATATATATATACCTTTTTTGGAAGGAAGAGCCTTTTATTTCACATAGCTTTCTACATTGCTGTAACTAAAGAATTAGTCATCAAAGCAGATAATTTATATTTTTCTAAGTCTTATTCAGTACGTGCACATAATCACAACCGTATTGGCGGCATTGCATGAACCGAAGCACATAGTTGTCAATTTAACGCGTGTTGAACATGAAAAATCGGGTTTG
>BMAU01004368.1:145000-146579 GCA_019973935.1 Trichonephila clavipes
AATATAACGATATCGCAAGAATTTTATTGGAAGATTCAGAAAAAGCTGTACCTTTATCAACGCGTCTCCAATTATTTTCATCGTGTATCCAGGGTCCTTCGGAGAGCGTACAGGAATTTGCAGCACGCATCAATAAACTGGGAACACAGATTTTCCAGTCAGGAAAATCGGCTCAAAAATACCGCGGTGAGAAATGCGAATGACCAATTGTTACAATCTCGGTTTTTATAAGTGTATTTGTTTAAGAAAAATGAAATACGCCGGTTTGTTCTTTCCCGCGATCCTTTGAATTTAGAGGAATCAATCAATGCGGCATTGATAGAAGAGCAGATTTTTTTGATGGTCTGGGACTTTCACTTCACATTGGTCGTGTCAAGATTTCGATGTTAAAACGATTATGAAGTGTTCGTTTCTGAGCGCCACGCTGAATTGTATGTAAATGTTTTCACTGGCGTTTATTTTTATCAATGTATTTTGTTCAACACTCTAAGTGTTGTTTATTAGTGCGCAGTTTATTGCATACGCCAATTTTGTATTCTTACGTGTTATTTGTCTTAATATTTTTTATTATTTAGTGGCACACGATTCTTTGTGATTGTTTAATTATTTCTATTTGTCAGTCTGTGTCTGATGTTTTTGTGAATTATTTGGGTGATCCATTCAGTAAATTTTTTTTTCTCCTCTTCGTACATTAACGTCATTGTAGTTGTTGATAGTTCAAACCATGAGCGGTGAGAGGAGTTGGAAATTGGTGCTTGGAGTCTTCAAGGGTGGTCACAAAGGACCAAGTTTAATTTTTTTTTCATAACTGTTGTTTCATTACTAATATGGTTTCCCTGGGAGACAAGGTTTTTGTTCTTTTTTGCAGTTTAGCAGATTTCTTTAGCAATATCTGAGCGACGATGGAGCTGCCAACATCATGGATGAACATGGACAGAATCCCTCATAAGACGTGGACAGCTGATAGTGAACCAGGAGTCTACAAATTTTGTTCTTGACATAGACATTTGCCGATGCTAGGCCAATTCTGTATTTCGTTTGCTTACTGAAATTTTTTTTTTTTATTATTCATTTTGGTTTTGTTAATCTGAGAGAGGGGAGGAGTGATGGGGGGCCGCCTTTCCATAAGGATTACAACAGTAATTTGTATATCGGCCCCGTTGTTGTTTACAAGCAGAGGAATTTCTGGGGAGTGCCTCACCCCACCGAAAAAGGGGTGACGCATTTCCCACGCCTGGAAAGAAGGCAATGTACCCATAAATACATCATGGTAAGGGGATGTTTTTGGGAATTTCCGCGTTTTTGAGTCATGGACCGCGAAGATAGATATCACTCCGCTGACTCCAGACCAATCAGAAAAGCTGATTGTGTTTCGAAAAAGAATCCTCTCCAGAATACAGAGGTAAACCGCCGCGAAATATAGCGCATGCGCGACGAATTTAGTCACTCTCTGACACAATGTTTATCACCGATTTTTCCTGACGACCCTTTGACAAAATGCCGCGGTTGGACACTCATGAATGACGCTTACCCATGTTTTACTCTCTCTCAGACTCCTAATTCAGTTAAGTAATCATGT
>BMAU01004370.1:0-45140 GCA_019973935.1 Trichonephila clavipes
TTCCTAAAACATTCCATACATGTATTCAAATCTAAGTAAAACTAAATATTAAAAATAAAAAAACGTTTTTACGCTTTTGAGAAATCACGGTTTCGAACATAGTCGGATACATTAATTAGATGGAAATGGAACTAATCTAGTAAATGATTAGTTATGTATATATATATATATATATATATACATACGGTTTACTCTATTCATTTGTAAATATACTGTGTTTTTAATGTGAACATTCGGTTTTTAGAAATTTTTAGTTTGAACTTTTCGGATTTTTAGCTTGAACTTTCGAATTTTTTAGATTGAACTTTCCAGATTTTTTAACTTGAACTTTCGGATTTTTAACTTGAACTTTCAGATTTTTAACTTGAACTTTCAGATTTTTAACTTGAATTTTCAGATTTTTTAACTTGAACTTTCGAATTTTTTAATTTTTTGAATTGAACTTTCGGATCTCAAATATTTTTTGATTTGAACTTTCGGATCAGGAATTTATTTTTCTACCTTTACAACTATTTTAAAGATGGGTGCATCATCTTGGGAGTTTGAAGGTTCACTTATATTATGCACTAAATTGTTTTTAAATTTTAATATTGCAATATCTTTCGGAATGTGATGGCGAATAGTTTTATTTTTCAAGTATAATGATTTAATTTTAACTTTTTAATTTAAAAAGTATAATGGTATAATTTTAACTTTTTAATTTTTAATTTTTAACATTTTTTTCTTCTGAAATTTGAAATTTTCCAATTAACTTACCAAGTTGCAATAGGGGAAGGTTGGCGCCATCAAACTAGTTTAACCCCACTTATCGGTCCTAAGTCCGAGATTGCACTTGGATATTTTATAAATTTTTATTTTATTTTATATTTTTTTAATTTTGTTTGAAAATGATGGAACATTATCTTTTATATTCGCCATTGATATTCTGAAGTGTTTTGGTATTTTAGGATTCATATATTTCAATTTTTAAATTGATAATTGTGATTGTTTTTATATATTTAAATATATATATATATATATATATATATATATATATATATGGTGAAGCGTCCCCTTCAAGCGTCAGTTGGGGTAAACTTCCTACCAGGACATTTCAACCCACCTGCCGCATAAGGATTTTGAGCTCTACTTTCGCCGGACTTAAAGAAGACACGCGTATTAACGACGAACTCGCTGCTGATCAATGCTAAAAGATTTCTCGTTTTGTCATGGCTTAGACTGCAGACTGCTTTACTGAATATTGAAATAAAATATAACATGATACACGGCTGCATGTCACATTTCTCCTGTCAATCCAAAAATTTCTCCAATACATGATTATATATATATGGTTTTTTTCAGGTATAGAAGTTTAAGTTGGCATTACTTTCCAAAATGGCGACCGATTTAACAGCTGTAAAGTGATTTATTCTCAATTTGGTTCGGCAATTCATCAAAAGGATCATCAAGCAAGGCGTAGATTTGTCAAATGGGCTCAAAACGAGATTGCCGTTGTTCCCGATTTTCATTAACGAATTTTGTTGAGCGATGAAGCGCACTTCTGGTTGAATGGCTACGTCAACAAACAAAACTGCCGCATTTGGGTGAAGCTAATCCACAAGTGTATGTCGAAACAACGTTACATCCAGAAAATCTGACTGTTTGGTGCGCTTTATGTGCTGGTGGAATACTTCTTCAAAAACGATGAAGGCCACAACGTTACAGTTATAGGTGATCGGTATAGAGCCATGATTACTAACTTTTTCATTCTTGAATTGAACAATCATGATGTCTAGGAGCCGTGGTTCCAACAAGACGGTGCAACATGTCACACAGCTTGTGCCACATTTGATTTATTGAAAGACACGTTTGGTGAGCGCCTAATTTCACGTTTTGGACCTGTGAATTGGCCTCACAGATCTTGTGACTTAACACCGCTAGACTATTTTCTGTGGGGCTATGTAAAGTCATTGCTCTATGCGGATAATCCACAAACGCTTTAATGTTTGGAAGAAAACATTCGCCGTGTTATTGCCGATATACGGCCACAAATGTTGGAAAGTCATCGAAAATTGACGTCCAGATTGGACTACACCTGAGCCAGCCGTGGCAGTCCTATGCCAGAAATCATATTTAAAATGTAATGCCACAAGATTATCTTCGAATAAAAAAAAAATTCATGTCAACGAATAATACATCGTTGTTCATTGCAACCCACCCTTTCATACCTCTAAAAACACACTCTCTCTCTCTCTATATATATATACTAGCTGTTACCCCCATCCGCTTCACTGGGTATTTCATACGATGTTGCATATATGTATAATACTAAGTATATATTAATATTTAGAAGCATTAAGAATTCGATTGTATTGAAAAAATATATTTATAGCTGTTACACTCCTCGCCATTTGATACAAAAGAACATATATTAATATCTAATTTTCTATCTAAAAATAGGAAGGAGAAAGATTTTCTCGCCTTCACCAAAGTAATAACGCGAATTTCCACCAAAGCAACTTTCAGTGGATCTCTACCCATAAAATAAACATGCGTGTTGCTAAATTTAACGTTTAAATCTAACAGAGCAGAAATGGAATTTTTATCATCAATACCTCGTTGACAGCATTCTTAGCGGATTCCAATACAAAAAAGCATGCAAACCAAAATTTTATTATTATAGTCTTAGCAGTTCGAAAACGGCAACTTTTGTCATCATCAATACGCCCCAATAATTCTTCCCGCTTCCCTGTTTTTGATTCCATAAAATCCATTCTGGAACTATTTAACTAAAAGAAAAGTGCTCAACAACTTTAAATTAAATGAGTTAAATTCAAAAACAGGAATTTTCTATAACACACCTTATCCTCGCAAACCACTCCTTTGGGTCCGTTTTCAAAAATCTTTGTACCAAAGGAACTTATTCCATGAACGGAACATAATCTCTAATTTTCAAACGATGTCATTAGCTGAAAAGCGGAAATATTTATCTACACGTTCCCTAATCCCCCTTCGCGACGCTTGGTGATCAATTTTCCACGAAAACTATTTTTGTAGCGGATCTCTACACAATGAAAGGAATTTCGCTTACCAATTTTAAGACTGTACGTCTAATAGTTTAAAAATGGAAATAATTATCTATAACGCCCCCTTGCCCCCGCAACGCCACTAAGAAAACGATTTTCACAAAACCCATCTTACAGCGGATCTCTACTTTGAATGGAATCAGCTTACTAAATTTCGAGATTTTACGTCTAATAGTTTAAAAAGGGAGTTAATTGCCTAAAAACACCACTTATACTCTACAACGCCACTTGGGAGTCGAATTTCACAAAACCCATTTTGCAGTGGATCTGTACTATATTAAAGGAATCCGCTTACCAAATTTCAAGAGTGTACGTCTAATAGTTTAAAAAATGGAAATAATTATCTATAACGCCCCTAAGCCCCCGACGCCACTAAGAAAACGATTTTCTAAAACCCATCTTTACAGCGGATCTCTACTTTGAATGGAATCAGCTTACTAAATTTCGAGATTTACGTCTAATGGTTTAAAAAAGGGAGTTAATTGCCCATAACGCTACTTAATACTCTACAACGCCACTTGGGAGTTGATTTTTGATAAAACCCATTTTGCAGCGGATCTGCACTGTATTAAAGATATCCGTACAACCTTCAAAACGTCATTTCGTCGATTTTTTAGTTTAAATGTTGTTATTTGAAAATATGAACTTTTTAAAATGGTGTTTAAATTTGTTCTATCTTATTTAGAACTTAAGTTATGGGAATTTGAGTTTCATTTCAAATATACCAACTTTTTTGAGCGGAAGTACAGATATTTTGAAGTAAAAAATCGATACATTGACATTTTATTTTTCTCAATATAGTTTAATTGCAATGATAAGAAATTTAAACTTTTTAAAATAATAATTTTGAGTTTTCAGAATTCTATCAAGAATATAAGAATTGTATAGGTTTCTTATTTATATTTTTATCTAGAATCTGGCAAGAAAATAGAGTGCTTTACTGTTTGTTTACATTTGCTTATGATTGCGTAGCTCTTTATAAGCTTTTATTTAATCCTTTTTATAGCAGAAAATTTTAATTTTTGTCATTTAAAATGGGTAATGCTAAACGTAAGAGTTAGTGCAAAGAGAAAACGTCAATTTCTAGTAAATGGATCTACCATTAAACATTCAAAAAATAGCAGCGCAACATCTACCAACGCCAGTTCTTCAAAAATTAAATACTTGCTGCTTTTGATGAAGAAATATCAGAATATCAATGTAAACCACTTACTGGTAACAGAATAATTGATATGGAAGTCCTTTTAAATCTGTTTTTACAACTTTGCTTCCCAAGATGTTTCGAAGAAGGTATCCTGCTTTCTGAGGATTCCGCATATGGTTTGTGCTAAAATTTTGTTATCAGGTGTAAACATTGTGACTTTTACTCAGGGTTTTCTAGTTCAAAGAAAACTTTAAACTGTCCTGAAGTAAATAAAAAAGATTTTGTGTATGGTATGAGACAAATTGTGAAATGTTTTTCTGCTGGGTTTTAAATTATGTGGTACGTTAAATTTACACCCAGGCTCAGTAAAAACTGCGTACACTAATCATGAGAATAAACTCATGTTACTGAACTCAAGTTATATATAGTGAACTATCAATGCAAAAAGCAGCTTCTGAACTGTTAGTGCTACATCCTACTAAAAACAAAATTGTTGAATGTGGCATTTCAGTTGATGGAACGTGGCAGCGTAGAGGGTTGCCTCTTCCATGAATGGGTGTGTCGCAGCTTTGTCAGTTGACACTGGTAAAGTAGTAGACATTGAAATAATGTCGTCATATTGTCCCACCTGCAGAAAGATTTCTAAAATGCCTAGAATCATTGAGTCGGAAACTTTTGCAGCAGATCCCACGTGTGCCATAGCAATTTTTCAAGGTTCTGCGTTAAAAATGGAAGCTGTTGGTGCTACGAAATCTTCCAACGTTCTATTGTCAAACGAGGCCTTAAATATGCACATTATTATGGTGACGGGGACTCTAAGAGGCTTTATCAGTGTCAAAGATACTTATGGGAAGGATAGCGTCACAAAAAATGAATGCATTGGTCATGTTCAAAAGAGAGTAGGTGCGAGATTGCGCAAACTAAAGTCTAAAAATAAAAAAATCTGTCTGGTAAAGAAAAACTCACCGAGTCTTTTATTGGCCGATTGCAAAAAACTATTATGGGATTGCTGTTCGTAGCAATATTGGAAACCTATCCGTTCTTCAGCAAAATGTTATTGCGGCTTTGTTTCAATGCTCATCAGTGTCGAGAAACCGATGCATGGGCAGTGTCCCATCGGAAAAGATAGTTGGTGCTACTACCAGCGAGCACTGTCGTGTGGCAAAAGCCAAACGAAAAATATAAAGGCTTATCAAATGAAGTACTAAACACGATTAAGCCTACATATTTAGAGTTGTGTACCAAGAACTGCTTACTAAATGCCTGCTGGCAAAACACAAAATTCAAACGAGTGTTTAAATGGCGTTATATGGCAGAGAGTACCCAAGGAAGTTTTCGTGTGCCTTCAAAATTTTAAAATCTGGTGCATTGGATGCTGTGATCAATTTAATGATGGATACAAGGGTTGTGTTGAAATTTTTTAAGCTTAATATAACTCTGGTTATTTTACTTTAAAAGCATACAAACATCTTGACATCAATAGAATTAACGACGCAGAACAACATTCAACGCCCAATGTAAAGCAGCGTAGAATAATTTTAAGAGCTACAAGGAAAAAAAATCAATGTTTTAGAGAGTAAAGAAGGTGTTATTTATAAATCAGGAGCATTTTAAGTGTATCAAATTTGTTTAATATTAAAATTTGCAGTTCAAAGTTTATTTCTGATTTATCTCAAAATGAATTTGTTTAACGTATTGACATATGACAACGTAAATATCAGAAAACGTTGTGAACCAAATTAGTTCAAATTTTATAAATATATTTGTTTTATAGATTTAAAGAACTACTATACTCACTTAATTACATATAGTTTGATATGTTTTTAGTAACTAAGGTATATATATCATGCTCGTAACAATTTTAAGGATTTTTCAATGTTCTTTTACTCAAAACTTGATAAAATTGTAATAAATTGATTATCATCAGGAAAATAGTTCCAGCCCTAAAAAAATTGTTATAATGATCATCATCAAATTTACAGTAAAGGGATATTTTTTGTTTACATTTGAGTTATGTGCGTTATTCTAATAATCAATTTAATTACTATTTACACTATGTTTACTCCCTAATTTTTTTATGTACTACAAGTAACATATTAAAATGTATTTTCATAGTTTTAAGTTATATTTCATCAGTAAAAAATATTTTAATAGCAAATATTACAGTTTTTAAAAAAAAAAGGTGTACGGATACCTTAAAGGAATCCGCTTACCAAATTTCAAGAGGTACGTCTAATAGTTTTTTAAATGGAAATAATTATCTATAACGCGCCCTTACGCCCCCGCCACGCCACTAATTAAAACGATTTTCACAAAACCCATCTTACAGCGATCTCTAATTTGAATGAATCAGCTTACTAAATTTCGAGATTTTACGTCTAATAGTTTAAAAAGGAGTTAATTGCCTATAACGCCACTTAATACTCTACAGCGCCATTTGGGAGTTGATTTTGACAAATACCATTTTGCAGCGGATCTGTACTGTATTAAAGGAATCCGCTTACCAAATTTCTCAAGAGTGTACGTCTAATAGTTTAAATTGAAATAATTATCTATAACGCCCCTTAAGGCCCCGCCACGCCACTAAAAAACGATTTTCACAAAACCCATCTTAAAGCGGATCTCTACTTGAATGAATCTGCTTACTAAATTTCGAGATTTTACGTTTAAAAGAGTTAATTGCCTATAACGCCACTTAATACTCTACAGCGCCACTTGGGAGTTGATTTTGACAAAACCCATTTTGCAGCGGATCTGTACTGTATTAAAGGAATCCGCTTGCAAATTTCTCAAGAGTGTACGTCTAATAGTTTTAAAATGGAAATAATTATCTATAACGCCCTTTAAGCCCCGCAACGCCACTAAGGAACGATTTTTCGCAAAACCCTTCTTACAGTGGATCTCTACTTAATGAATGGAATCTGCTTACTCAATTTCAAGATTTTACGTCTAATAGTTTAAAAAATGAGTTGTTGCCTATTACACCCCTTAATTCTCTACAACCACTTGGGAGTCAATTTTCAAAAACCCATTTTTAGGAGATCTGTACTCTATGAAAGGGAATCCGCGTACCAAAATTTCAAGACTGTACGTCTAATAGTTTAAAAATGGAAATAATTATGTATAACGCCCCCTTATATATATAAGCGCCTTGAACACCCCTTGGAGGTCAAGTTTCGTAAAAATCATAATGTAGTGAATCTCTACTTTATGAAACAAATCTGTGTACCCCGTTTCACGACTGTAATCTAATAGTTTAGTAATGGAAATAATTATCTATAACGCTCTTTAAACCCCCGTAACGCCCTTGGGGTTCGAACTTACCAAATTCCGTTCTTAACTGACGTCTACTCCATGTAGGGGGAACCTACCTACCAAATTTTAAGCCTGTAGGTTTATATTTCCGGAGATATCGTGATTAGGTCAGGGAGTCAGTGCGTGAGTGAGTCGCTTTTCCCTTATATATATATATATAATGTTATGTTTCCTAAATTTATACAAATTTTTTAAAGATTGAAATTTTTAAACTATTTTTAAAAGACTCCTTGCACATTAGTTTATAAGATATAGACAAAATATTTGTTTTATATATAGATAAACTACTACAAAATATATCAGTGTATGGATTTTTAATTCAGGATAAATTTGATTAAAAGCATAAATGTTCTATTATATATAAAATATTTCACGGAGTATCACACATTCAAAGCTATTCAAAACAATACAAAAGTACGATCCGTTAAAATATCTTAGAAACTAATGCAGAAATTTGGGAATTATATATATATATATATATATATAGTATAATAAAATAAAAGTGAAGAATAACTAGAACCCACAGTGCTAAAGAAGTAAGAAATTGGAATTCAGCAAACAACAAATGTAGATACAAAAGTCATTCGACTAAACTGAGACCTATTATGTTTTCTAAAGCTGTCTTAGGGTCAAAGAATTAGGTTAGCAATGCTTTATGGATTCAACCTTTCCTCATACAGCAGAAATTTTCTGACATATAATAGGGAAAAAAAAAAGAAAAAAAACCAAGTTTAAAATTTAAGCCTAATACAACACGTGGTTGTAGAACCTAATAAAACTTGCAAAAAGAAATTGAGAAAATAGAACAATAATGAATCTATCAAGGAGAGGAATAATAAAATTTTTTTAAATAGAAAATATTCCGAAAAACTTACTTGTGAAACAAAAATCCTGAGCTCAAAAATCCTGTCCTCAAATATACCTTCTACAGCAATGAGATCCAGCGAGAAATCACGTAAAAGATTGAAACACCAGCGCTGCAAGAAATAAGCCTTGGCGTCATCTGGATAGCTATTTTGCAATTAAACTAACCACAAAGATTAATAATTAAGTAAACAAAACATAAGAAGTTTTTAATAAAAAAATAAAGAACAAAGTTCAGAATATAAAGTATCAAATAGAAATATATTAAAGTATTTTACTTGGATGATTATATTTTAGAGAAAGTTACATTGCAACTAAAGTAAACGTAAAAAAATTTTAAAATATTTCTTTTAAAATTAAACTAAATAGAGAGTGAAAATAAATATTAATTAAAAATATCGAACTAATATATATATATATATATATATATATATATATATATATATATATATATATATATATATATATTAAGTTCCATATAATTAAAATTCCTGTATGGAACAGTAATTTTCATATATCAATTTACAGAAATATCATTTTGAATTTTTTATTTAGAAATGATAACTTAACTACCCACAAAATAGATAAATACAATAATATAAAAAATTTTTTCAATGTTGTTTAGATCATGAATACCCTTTTAATTTCTTGAGATCTTATATTCATCACAAATACATTAACCGTCTGGCTACATCGAATTCCAAATCCACCACACAACAATAGGTTTTCAAAGTCAGCATGTTAGTGGTCTTGCTGTGAAGATTATATCATAACACTCATATCACAGTTTACATTTTTTCCACACACATCTTAAACACCTTACACATTGTTGACAACCAACCAAATTAGAGCCTAGCAAATTTACCTTTTTTTTACAATCAACCAATTCAAATTTTACCATATTTGATTGTCGTCATTCTATACTTGTCTTTGCTGGCTGGTTTAAAAGTCAGCTCATAAGATGTGTTTATGTTTTTTCGAATTTTTTAACTTGGTGAATAATTGACTTTCATTAATGGCAAGATGCTTGTTTCTCTTCGTAAAAGCTTTGTGAGTAAAGAAATTTTGTTAATTTATTTTTTGAAAGATACTTTTCTTATGTAATTGTTCTAGTATTTTTCTACTTTTCTTACATAATTATTTTGTGATTTTGTGATTTTTTTCTGCATTAAGAGTTTTGGGAGAGTTTGTTACATAATAGTAGTGATTGGTTTTATCATGCTCTCTGAGTTATCCATACTCTGAAGTTTTGTTTATTTTATTTTATTTGGTTTTCCTACCGAGTTGCAAAGGGGGAAGGTTGGCGCCTTTAAACTAGTTTAACCCCACTTATTCGGTCCTAAGTCCGAAATTGCTTTCTGACTCGCTAGGTTCTGCTTTTTTGTAGTTCTTTTTATTTCTCTATAATTTTGTTCTTCATGTTCAGCTTTTATATTTTTATTATGCTATTTCTTGTTATGTTCTTTATCTATTATTTCTTGTTTTTGATAAATAATACATATTTCTTTTATATATATATATATTAATTAAAATGACAAATTTCGTTGACAAATTTATTCTATGAAATATAAGAAGTATTATTAGTATAAAAATCGAAATCGCAATTTTCACCAAAATTTGACATTGTGAAAGTCCACCATCCTCTTAAAGGCTTTTTATGAAAAGAAAGGAATCCCATATTTTATCATGGTGTGAAGTGGCTCGTTGCAATTGTAACAATAGTTTCCGCGAATGGTTTCAAGTAGCTGACGAGTGAATGTTTATTAACGTCACACTAGAAAGGATCACGTGGACTATTTGCAATAGTCCTCGTTATTTGAAACTCTGGTCAAGAAAAAGCGTCAAGTATTTTTCAATTCCTACTATTAGCGCACATTCTCTATATATTTATTTATTTTCTTGGTAGAATTTTCAATCGTTAAAAATACATTTTAAAGCGCTCAATTGAGCTGAAATTTTATACACATGGTTATTTTGGATGACAATACAGTAATTTAACTATAATTTATAAAAATTAATTGATTAAAACTAATTATTTAAAGAAGTGCTAATACATTTACGTTGGCATCTTATTTGGTGACTTAGTGACCATTTTGGTTACTTGTGTTAAAATTGAAAAGGTTTTTTTCTCACGTATTAAAGCATTCATTTGAACTGAAATTTTATAAACACGATGGTTTCGATGACAATACGATACTTTAATGATTAATAATAAAAATTAACGCCATTTAATGTTGTGATTATGTCATAAGTACATACATATTTATATAAATTGAAACTATTTAATAAAATGTAGCTGAAATAAAATTTTACTTTGTTGATCTAAGTAGGAATTGACTTATTTTTTTTTTTGTTTTATATTACACTTGTTTATTTTTATTTATTCAATTCCTACTATTAACTTACTCTATCTGTGTATTTAAAACTTTACATGTTCATTTATCTTGTTAAAATTTTCAATCGTTAATAAAATATTTTTATATTCATCCAATCAAGTTCAAATATTTTTTTTAAACTTGTATTGATGACACTTGATGTTAAAACAGTTTTCAAATATTAATTAATTAATTACCAGTTTTGGTTGCCAACTTATATTCGTCTCTATTGTTGTAACTATGTAACTGTTAAAACAAAGATGAAAGTTGGCGTCTAAAGCATGTTTTTCAGTCAAACCAGGTGTGCATTGTTTCAACAATGAGACAAATCGTACTCTTTTTTCAATTCTTACTATTAGTTCACATTCTCTCTCTCTCTCTCTCTCTGTATATATATATATATATATATATATATATATATATATATATATATATATATATATATATATATATATATATATATATATATATATATATATACTGCTGGACAATTGCTAAGGACGGATCACAAATTGCTATTTAGCATAATATTAAGCGAGACATGAGGCCTAGTAGGATAAAAAATATAGTTGCCACACTGTTCATACTTTAGAATAAAGAACATTTATTGTTCTAGAAAGTACAAAAGCTGTGAAACATTTGAAAGAAGAAAAAAATGTTCATTTGATCTGCGTACGGAGAAATGGAACAATGCATCTAAAAGTCAGCAGGTACCTTAAAGAAAGGTATCAGTACGGGATATGTCCACCGTATAGTGTGATGCAATATTCCACACGTCGTACCATACTTTGCACTACATTATCCAGCAGTTGTTGAGGCAATTTATCCCATTCCTCTGTGAGTGCACGGATGAGGGTGTTCTTGTCCGTTGGAGGATAGTTTCGACCAGCAACTTGCCTCCCCAAAGCATCCCACACATTTTCAATCGGGTTTAGATCTGGAGAACGCGCTGGCCATACGAGACGTTGAATACCCTCGCTGTCTATACAATCCAGAACAGCGAGTGTTCAATGACATGTTGCGTTGTCGTCCATAAAAACAAATTTATCACCGACAGCACCACGGAAAAGACGAACATTAGGAAGTAGAACTTCATCAAAGTATCGTTGGCTCGTCATAGTCCCATTCGCAACCACATGTAGGCGCGTGCGGCTATTCATCATGATGCCGGCTTTCACACCATGATACTGCATGTCGGATATCGGTCACTTTCCTGGATATTTTCTGGACGATAAGCAGTACCACTCTCGCGCCAGATCTGTTGGTGTCTACAATCCGATGGCAGACTGAACCTACTCTCATCTGAGAATAGTACGCATGCCCAGTCCTGTTCAGTCCAATTGTGATGCTCACGAAACCATTGCAAACGGGCAGTACGGTGCTATCTGGTCAATGGGACACACACAACAGGTCTGCGTGCGTATAGAATCTCCTCCTCAAACGTCTGGCAACAGTTTTTCGGGAGATCTGCTTTCCTGAGGCAGGAAGAAATTGAGATTTGCCACCTGCTGAGCTGTGGTGCGCCTGTTCCTTTTTGCTAAAAGGACGATATATCTGTCTTCGGCAGGCGTCGTACTTCTAACATGACCTCCCTCCGTGCCGTCTACGACACATTCCAGTAGTTTTAAAATGACTTCCACAGCCGTGAAACAACGCTGTGAGCGATGTCGAACTCCCTGGCAACATCTGTTATTTTTCGCCCTTCTTCGATCTTTCCAATAATTCGGCCACGCATAAAATCATCTATGTGATGTCGGGAAGACATGCCAAAAATTTTAAGTTCGTCTATTAAATCTTTCCTGTAAAACTTTGACTTGAAACAACAACTGTCCACACGCGTCAAAACCTTCAAAGCTCTTATGAACGCTATCACGTGATGAACAGACGTGGAAAAAAAAATTGCATACTCATACTTCTTCTTACTAATATCCCGCACTTATTCTAATTTTCCACATTTTGCTTCCTTTCATTTTGTACTTGCTATGGATGATAGTGTTATCCGTCCTTAGCAATTGTCCAGCAGTGTATATATATGGTGTTTGGGTGTGAGTGCGTGTGTCTTATTCAAATTTTCAATCGTTAGTGAAATACTTTCTATTCATCCATTCAAAGTAGGAATTAACTTAATTTTTTGGACGTTTAAGTACCTTTCTTTTAAAATCATAGATGTTTTGTACTTTAGCTGTAAAAATAATACCTTGTGGAAAGCTTTTTGTATCATACAATTTTTACTATAGAAAATTACAAAAATATTTTTAACGGTATATCCCTAAATGTTTATTTTTTATCATAATTTGAATATATAGTTATTTTAGTCACAAAAAATTATACTCATTGATAATGTTAGAAATTCAGCCTTTATTTTTCAAGATTTAAATTTGACTTTGCATTATTGAATCTGACAATAACTTTTTTTATGTTTCGATTTCGAATGCACATCTTGAATTATATAAACTTTTTTAAAAATTGGATTTAGAAATGAGTAAGTGAAATAGGGACTATTTACAAGCATTATAAAACTAGTTTAGCCCTACATTTTTATAAAGGCTTTCCTCAGTTAGCAATATTAATAATATTGCAGCATCCATCTCTTTGTGATTTTTACAATCGCAATTATTTACTTTAATATTTGAAATTCAAGTAATTTCTGCCTCTGAAGTAGAAAATATTAAAAATTATGTGTATATACCTCAACACTCTTTTTTCTTTATTAAAAAAAGACTACTTACGAAATTACAAAAATTATCTTGATTCTAGACTTATTATTAATCAATTATTTACATTTTATGATAGTGATCGACATAATAACAGTTTTAATATTTCACTGTTCTTGCAAAATTTACGGATTTCTTTCTTTCTTTCTTTTTTAATTTTACAGAAAATCAGTGCCTCACACTATTTAAGAGTCCCTGATTCATTGTGATGTTATCATGCAAAAAAAACAACAACCTGTACTTAGACTATTTCCGTATACCTTTTTTTATTATTTTGACCGCACTAAATACGTTTCAGTTAAGGAGCAAATCCATCTTTTAGCTTTCAATTTGGCATGAAATTTGAGATCAAACGCTCACCAGAGGATCATCATATTTAGAAATTGCGAGATTTATTGGGTGTCGTTAAAGTACTTTTATTTGTGACAGTATATTCGATACGGCAATACATCCCATAGCACAATCAATAGCATTTTAAAAGAAATAAAATACTCTCCATTATGTCTCGTGAATATTTTTACAGAGTAATCTTATCAGATGGAAGTATAATTGTAAAATATGAGCTATCCATAAAAAATGTACAATTACGTGTACAAACAGAATAGAACCCCTTAAATTCAAATTAGTTTGTTAAGGCTGTTTTCGGCTCATGTTAAAGAATAGGACTCAAATGATGAATATTTTTCTCATATCTCAAAGTACTCAAACATGAATATTATATATTCTGACTTCACTATCCTGTAGAGAATCACTTATTTTATCATACTACACCAGCGTTTCTCAAACTGTGGGGCGCACCCCTTGAGGGGGATCAATCTACGAGGGGCGCAATCCCATTGAAGAGTCAAAAACAAAAGGTTATTTAAAAATTTTTAATTTACTGAAAGTAGACAAAATGCATTCTGACATAATAAGAATAAAATACACATTTACACTGATATAATACACTTATAAATGTATCAGTACAGTACAATGTACATTTTATTATTAATTTAGCAATGCTAAGTTAAGAACAAGTTTTTTTTTTGATAATTATCAGTAACCTCATGGGTTTGTATTAACACTTATCTCAATAATTTGTACGGTTTGTAATCAATTCCTTAACTGCCGATTAGAAGTTACGTTATTCGTTTCTCCATGCCACCGTTTTCCACGTAGACGAGCGTATTTAGATGTTTTTTTAGGGAGACGGTGAGAAGAAAAGAAAGTAGTAAGCAAATCCTCTGAAATAAGTAAATCATTCGCAAACACTGCCAAAGTCCTGTTATTGCATTCCAAAGCCTTCAGATGGATTTTATGGATAGCACTGTACAGAAAATATCGTACTTCGGAAAGACGTATATATACGTCCAAAAATGCATGCTTCGGCTGAGCGAGGCGTTTATATACATCAGGGTACATAAGAGGTTAAAGTCGCATATATTGTAGCTTTAGTGTCAAAGTATAGTATTATTGAATTCAATACATTGGTATTGTTAAAGAGGGGGGGGCGATGAAAATGATGACTGAATAGTGGGTCGCGTATAATGAAAGTTTGAGAAGCTCTGTACTACACTTTTTTAAGCGAGTTGACACATTTTTCTGTTATAAAATTAGTTTGGCATTTTTCTCCTATACTAAAATGCTAAATGAGCTCTCCCTTTACATTTTAAATGGAAATACTAATTATTTATGAAAGATTCTGAAATTTTAAAATCACTATACTCTAAACAAATGCATGAGTTACAATGTCACACATTTTTATAAAAATTGAAGCATTTCTCCTGTCCAAAAATGTGCTCCACGCTAAGGTCCCACTCTTGTACATATGAAGAAAACAGCCTTAAGAAAATCAGATATTATATATTTATTACCATTAGTGCTAGAAAATCCCCACCTCTCCTCTTTTCGTTGAGCACTCCCAACCCCAATGAGCTTATCAGGAGTGATCATGAAATCTTGCATCTGCTCAGGGGAAAGAAAATCCCAAGATGGAAGTAAGAAGGTTTCCGTAAATACCATTTTTGTGAGTCTTCAGATTATATTCCGAGAATCGAAATCCGAGAGGTGCTGAGTCGAAAGAACATTATCGCCTTATCGTTCTTGAAAATCGGTAATGGAATGTTCCCAGTAGGACTAAGAAGGAGGAGGAAACGCACGCATTCACAAAAATTCTTTTACTAGACACCGATTAAAAAGCAAGTTTTATTTCCTTCAAGAATACGATTTATTGTGTTGTGATTCAAGCCAAACTATAGTTAAATTATTAAGGAGGCACAGTACGATCCAATTGCCAAAAATCAATCAAAAATCAAATCTGAATTTTTAAGCATAAATTATTTTTCTCTATAATTTTCGATGCTCTGACAAAATTTGAAAGCTCTAAGCTTAAAAAATGCAGAGTTGAGCTATCTTTTGCATTCGTTTTTATTCGCGGCCCTATAACAAATCAAAATTTTTTGCTTGACTTATCACAGAAAGATAAAAGAACCAGTTTGACTTCATTTAAAAGGCTAAGGCTTTTTTCTATTGTGCTTAATGCTTTATTTTTTTACTTGTTACTAATGGTACATGGAGTACAAGTTGGCATGCATTTTTCAATCAAATCAATACTTATTTTTGAAAGAAAATAATTGAAGTTAGAATTTACCTATTTTTTAAGGAATTTTCAATGAGCACTCATACAAAAAAAATAGTGTACGAATACCAATCATGCTATCACAAAACCCATTCCAAATTCTGTTATACATAGGTTGACGTACTTGCAAATAAAATTTCATACCTGAACGTCAGCTTCGTAGGAGGAGAGAGTAACATTTTAAAATCACTTCATAATACTTCATAACTTTTACATTAATATATATATATATATATATATAATCCAAAACATAAAAATATACAGATAGTTAGAACCTAAGATAACTATATTAAATAAGAAGAAATAAGCACAATAGTACTATAACAAACTCCTGGCCTTAGGGAACCAATATTGCAGGTTTAACCCACTTTTAGGCTAACCAACTTTCACCTGTAGTTTGTCATACTACGTACCAAGAGGAAAGGAGAAATAACATTTGGAGGAACTTTAACATTATAATAAAATCATTAACTAATAAAATATAATTATAAAATTACAGCCTACTAGTATTCACATTATAGATTTAAATATATATATATATATATATATATATATATATATATATATATATATATATATATATATATATATGGTTAGTTTTTTTTATGCAATTTTAAACACAAAACCTGTTTTTTACATCACACATACATATATGAGTCAACCAAAAAATTATGAATATCCTTAAATTAAAAATTTTGGGTATATCGTACCTTGTCCCCTCAAATAACGAAAATGAGGTTTTACCTGACGTCAAAGCGTAGACTTTTATTTATTTTCTATTGTAAAGGAACATATTCCTCGTCCTTCGGTATGTGTAAGTTGCTTACATTCATGGTACAGTTAAATAAGTTAAACTCGAAAACACTTAAGGCAAAATATCGGTTATCACGAGATTAAGCAACATTCCCCATAAAATACCATGCATTTATATGCATCTTTTCCTCTTAATAGGAAATGAAAATCGCTGAACACGAAAATATTTCTCTTCTGGATATTGAAACTGACCAGACACTTAATTAAATGTTTGAGCAAGCTTTTGAATTATTGATCTATCCTAATATATCACTGGAAGAACTATTTGGTGTAAATGATGGAAATGTGTGTACATCCCCAATTATGACAGACAAAGTAGTTTTGGAGTTTGTTCAAAGCTCAAAAAATATTGATGCAGATTCCGACAATATTGATGCTGATTCCGAAAATGAAACGAATAATGCAGCTCTTGTTCCACATCATCCGGAAATGAGGAACATCATAAAATAATGCACAATTGTTTAGCAATGATGAAATGAATAACAAAATGGACGACATGGAACAATTTTTTGACGATTTAATGCTATAAAAGCGAATTCAAAGAAAAATACCAGATTATTTAACAAAAACTCAATAAATGTTTTGTTTTTCAAAAGAGAAAATTTTGTATCAAATTTCCTTAAGCACAGTGAATGTTTTTGTTTCATTGATTTTTTTAAATGCATGCATATGTGCATAATCATGTAAATAAATGTACTCTAAAAATATTAATTATGATGAAAAATTGTTTTGTTTTCAATATACATTCACTCGAACAAAACTTTCAGTCCGTTCAGTTTCGTGTTAAGTGATTTTCACCGTACAAAGTGAATCTTTTCCGAATGTTCGAAACTAAAAGTGTAAATTTTCACTCGACTTTGAAGGACTGTTTTAACTAAACTCTTTTTACTGTAATTAATAAAAGAATAATGTGGAATAGTTAATACGATTAAGACAATATGACTGAAATGTTTCACACAGAGTATTAGAAAGAGATTATTTTTATCCACTTTATTTTGGTATGGATTACATTTAAATTTTATCCAAACACATTTGGTCACATGGTTAGCCTAACATGAAATTATAATAGCAATTCCTAAATTTTTCAATGGAAAGAAGACCTAGAAATACTTTTAAATTAAATATGTAATGTTTAAACACGATATATTTATTTTTAAAATTTTCCGAAAATATTGATTTTGATCTGAGAGGTATTTACAGATCAAATATGCGATTTTTGTATTCTTACTTTGAAAGATTTTAACCATATGTATCCCCGTATAAACCTATAGTGACATTTTTATAACATCTATACACTACTGTGACGAACGTATACGTATTGATTAAATTCAGGAACATGATGATAACATTTATTTGTCTTTTTCAATGAAACTAGTGGCATTATTAGATCAGGCATGGAATCCATAAATAAGAAACCAGTTATTTAAAAAATGTATCATTTTCTTATTATTCTGATAAAAAGCTCCTATTTTGAAATAATCAATTATAGCTAACCTGTTGTAAAGTTTATTAACAAGCATAACCAAGAGAGGATTTATTTTTCTCATTTCATCATGCTGGATTTTTTTTTAAATTCCCTCTTTTTTGTTTCACATTCGAGAAAAAGTGAATGCATTTACAGGAATGGTCATTCATCCTATTTTTTAAATTAATAATTTATAAAAAAAAAAAAATCCCACAGATGGGAACTTGTACATTTTTATTGCTATTTCCTCTAGGGTTAGACCTAGCATTGTTACCAATTTCTAAAAATAAGAAGATAACTTCCGAAATGTCTGCCTTTGTTTATCGGAATATTATCCGGCAACAAGAAGGAAATTTTGGAAAAACTTTTCGTTTCCTTTAGAATTTTTCTTTCTGGATCATATATATCTATTTGCATTTGTATATGGTAACAAAAAAGTGAACATAAAAGCTGGAATAGAGAACAGGTGGCTTACTGAAATACACAGGTGTGGCTTTTCTGTAAGCAGAACAAAAGGAGTTTTTAGAAACATGTAATACACTTATTTTCCTGATTCTGAATGTGTTAAAATAGAGAAAAAAATGTTATGGTATGTTAATTACCTGATGTATAGAGGGAAAAGGGTATTAAGTATATGATTTCATGCTAAAAATTGAAAAATGCAATAAGATAATTGAATTAAAATTTTAAATCGATGGATAACAGTCATAAGGTTCGTTTTTTGTTTTGTATAACGGGATGATGTTTTTCCTGAGGCAGAATTTCCATTTTATAAGTTTGGGAACATCAAAAATCGTGCACTAATTTAAAAAAATCATGCACTTTAAAAAAATTCTTTAAGAAAAAAACATGTTTTTAGGCTTAAAGTATAAACTATTTTGGTACAGGAAAATATCTTATAAGTAAAAGTACTGTCGTTTTATATCTTCGACCAATTTTGTCAAGTCGAAAGACGACTCTAATCAAAAACACCGCCAAATGCTGTTATCCTGTCTACGCATGTGCGAAGACAGATTTTCCCACAAAAGCAATAATTGCTTATCGTGGCATTTGGCGAAGTTTTTTCTTTTATTTGACGAATTTGTTCGATGGAATAATACGTTAGAAATTTTACAATATTCAGCTTTCCACTTTTGTATTTTATACATAATCTGTTTTACGCCACTTGATGAATTCATCTTTACCGATATGAAAATCTTCATCATCAAATAAATCGTAAAATATACAACATCCATCTACACAGTTCACTATCCCCAAATGAATCGATTTTGGCTCTGAGATAATTCTTGAAGGATAAATGCAATAACTTCTCATTTTAAGAATTTTGGAGTTATAATTAAAACAAATAGATTAAATTTTTTTGAACTATGGTTCCAAACTTTATTTAATATTTTTTGACTATGTAAAATTAAAGTACAAAATGAAAATATTAAATGTATTAATAAGAAGTAAAGCAACCAAAACGTGTAACGAAATACTAATTTATAAAATACGCTCATAAATTTTTAAGTATGAAGCTGAGTAATGTATAAAATTAATGATATAATTTAATTTTAAAGAGCGACTAACCCATTTCATTACAGATGAAGTTATTGGACATATGAATAGAGTAATTGCTTCCACACGCAGTTATTCGACGTCAAATTTAAAAGCATTACAAATAATAATATATTTGTCGTAAATTATACGAAGGTTTGCTTGCTGAAAAAAGTTAAATGGGCCACAATTTTTTATTGACTTAAAGAATTGGTAATTTCCATATGTCAGCAAAAGAACTCAAACCATATCAGTAGGGCACACAGAAATGTTTCAAGGGGAGGGGGTCCAGGGTTGTTCGAAAGTTCACTGCTCTCGTATGATACTCCAATATATCACACAGCCTAGTCTTTGATTTGGTCGATTTTCGGGAACAAAAAACAGAAAAAATTAATTACTGAATGAATAACTAGCACTAATTAATAAAATCTATTATTAACAACAACTAATTAATTTTTTCGTACAGTATACATATGATTATAATCAATAGAACAAAAATTCAATATTTTTTTGGGGGGGATCACTCCCTCTTGTGTGTGCCACTAAGACACATTGTTATCACCGCAGCTTTAAGAAACAAGAAATTTCACTTAATCTGTGCTGTTCCTCCCCTTGGAAGTACATCTCTCGAAGTATCAGCGTGAGCTAGAGGTGTAGGATTAGCGAAAGAACTAGATCAAACATTATCTTAATATGACTTTATTAAGATATTCAACTTAAACCTTTAACAAATTCAATTATAATAATTAATATGAGAGAATCTACGATGACGCAATACGAAACACAATATATATACAATATATATATATATATATATATATATATATATATATATATATATATATATATATATATAATAAGACTTAATTAATTCAGACCAATCTCAATAAGTGTGAACCGCCTAATCCTCGATTCTAATATTAAGTAATCAATCCTACCTTAGTAACGATGAATCTTGTCTTTATCTGCAATGGGATGCAGCTGTACGCAGTACGGCTTCCTTCTATTCGAGTACCAATATATGTATCCATGTCACGCAGAACTTATTCAAACTTGAAACACGAACTGTAATAATCATCAACTACCACAACGCACATCAATTGTCTAACATTCCTTCACATTGCCATCCCACTTACTCTAAGATCAGATATTTGAAGTCCGTTTATTTGCATCTCTTATTCACATTTCATTTCTTGGATTTGGTTGGAAAATAGTTGCCATTAATTCTGGCCCAAAGAACCCAAAGGACTTGTTAAAGAAAAGACGCGTAAGACGTCACAAATCATAATATTAAGAGCCTAAAACAAAAATATTCCAATTTGATATTTAAAATAATCAAAACAAATGTATTAAAAACTATTTTTTTACAAAAATCCTTTATTTAACCCTTTATCTTCCGATGATACTTATAAGAAACACTCACTTTAAAATTACATATGATAACCATTTTTACGAATACCCGGATGATACATAGCAAGAGTATTCTTTTAAATCCACTCCTACAAGATATATGGCAGCACGGGTTCTATGATCTGTATTTTAACGGAGAAGGCGTTATCAGCGGATTATGAAGATTGTCATTTTGCTCCGAAAAGTAGTTAATGACAAAATGTAAGAGTCTTATGTTTTTGTTTGACAATGAATACCTTAGAAAACGATTTGACTATTTATTTTAACCTCTTCAGGACCAGCGGAAGGAGAAAGAAGCGCTTCCCAGGCCCACACGCTCGGAGAGGATACGTACGCATGGGACAGGGCGAATTTCTCCGATAAACCTAATTTCATTTAAAAATTCATATGAAGTTTTAAATGCAATCAAATACGCTAAAACTTACAATTTATTATCATTGATAATATTTGAACAAGGAGTACAAAAGTTTTTGCTATATTTAAAAAAAAACAATTGCGAATTTTAAAGAAAATGTTTTCATTTTTAATAAATTATATAAATTTATAAATTTAAATACGAATATAGAAAATATTAGAAAATTAAACCTACTTAATCAAAATATAAACATAAATCCATAGAGCCATACGTCACTAACCTCTAAATGCCCCATAGCCTGAAAAATTAAACACATGCAGTTGTTTATATTCATAAATATCTGGATCTAATTAAAAACACGAAGAACATATTGAAGTTCAAATTTTTCTAAAAATTATTTGTAAAAAAGGGGATTACAACTGCCATCTAGTTTGTAAAATTAATATAAAAACGTTCTACCCTCTGATAACACCTGTGTGATTATGGGCCTACGAGAAGTGAAAGCTCAATCACATATATGATACCATAGGTCGTGGAGGGAGAAACGCGTGATCACATATATGTGATCATGGTCCTGAAAGAATTAAGTGAACAGTGTATATAGTTAATGTTACAATTGAGTATTTTTAATTAATTAATTAGCTCTAACAGATTAAATTTCCCAAAGTTGAGTATTTCATTTTATGTATCTCCCTAAATTTTCATTGTTGTGATTAAAAAAAAGTATCGCATGAAAAAAAAACTGCAGTAAATCATAATGCGGTAGATAAAGATCTTACACATCATAACGATCTACTTAATTAGTGAATTCAAAAAAAAAAACAAATTTTGGAACAGTTAATAGCCGCAATAGATAAATCACAACATAAACCTTTTCATTTTTAGATCCATGGCAGCAAGTTCTACAACAGCCAATGAAGATAAAAGTTTTATCCTTATTTGATACTTTTCTTAAGAGGTATGGTATTCGAATGTGTGAAATGATACTATTTTATTTTACATTTCTTGGTGGTGGCATCTGTTTGCCTCATTTTAATGGTGATCTTAAGAATTTCCCCTGCTACTTTAAAATTTGAAACATTGTAAAATATTTTATTTTGCTTCACCTTTTTATGATACTAAAAATTAACGACTTTCTAAAACGTTTTGAACTCTTAGAGCTATGAAATCTTCGAGTTAATATTGATTTTCAGGAAGGTAGGTATGAAAACATCAAATAAGATTTCATTTATGGGATTCCTCTAAAACTGCTTTTTATGTGTATGTATGAAGCACCTGCTATACAATGTTTTAAAAATTTCCCTTTCACTCATCTTTAAGTAGTAAGATTCTTTCCAATATAGATTTTCACACTTTTATCAATTTATTCTTTGTAACTTTAAACAGTAATAAAGATTATTTGTGAGCCAAATCCATGGAAAAGTTTTGAAATTGAATTCTTTTATCAATTTTATAGATGAAACAAGTATTTATCTCACTTTCTATTTTTTGTTAATGGTGGTCATCATTTTCATATGTCCAAATTGGCATTTGTGAAGATACTGAGATATTTCTTTCCAATTTCGTCAGCATAAAAATACATCTTTAAATATAAAAATTAGTTATGTTTATTAAATTAATTTAAATGCATTAATGTATGAAAGATAATGTAGTTTGAACTGACTTTTTGATAAATCAGAATAAAATTCCATTGATTTTTGTTTTATTTTAATTTAATAAATTTTAAATTCATTTAATAATTTCAAAAGCAACTTGAAAAATTTAATTTAGTTCCTTCATCTTCCTGCGACTGTAATATTGGTGGCGAGGAAAATGTAAAACATGTAATCCTTCTGTGTTCCAAAGAGAGAAAGATTATAAGACTAGCTTTCAAGAGACTAAACATTAATTGGCCACCGAATTTTTACCAACTTCTTCCCACAAGAAGTGCTTTTAAAAATTTCTGTGAATTTGTTGTAAATATTTGTAATTATTATTAACCTTGATTTTTTATTTTTATTTTTTTATTTTATTTTTATTTATATTTATTTTTATTTATTTTATTTTTTATTTTTAATATTATTTTTATTTTATTATTATTATTTTTTATTTCCCTTGAATGTGTGTTTGATACTTACTTCTGTAATCCCAGTGTGATACTTTGTGGTGCACGGGGATTTTATAATGGTTTCAATAAAAAAAAATAATAAAAAGCCACATTATAATATCGAGCTGTACGTAACTGTTATTAATTTTCCCTGCCTTTGCTGTTTTAATGTTTATTACCATTTACGTTCATGATTTTCTTTCTTAGCCTGTTTATGGATTATATATATAACATCGTGGACTGGCAGCGTGATGATGAATTCACAGCAAATTGTAGAAATAAAAGAAAATTTTATTTTCTCAACAAAATAATTAATATTGATGCAATATAGAAATGTCTCTTTCCGTTAAATCAGTGCGTTCAGTCTCTCTTTAACGTAGCATTTCAATCGCTACACATCACTGCGTTGTCCGAAGGACACTTCCCCAGATCTATGAAGATCCCTAGATCCCCTGATTCCCCAAATATGCAATGAAGTTGCCTGGATAATTTCTACAACGCCACCGGCGTTCATCATCTTCTCTAGCCTTACACCAGGAAAATCCGCTTTGTACTTCAATCCGATCTCGATCTCTATGCTCTGCTCTCTCATCTCTGGTATCACCAAAAAATGACCCTTTTAAACTTCAGGGACGAGTCCGCTGCACGCCCTCATCATTTTTATTTCAGTGGCCCACTAAAGTCTGCAAAACGGACCTCGGACTCATTAGCGTCCCATTCACGTGGACCTAACAATAGCACTCTCTGACCCATCCTGAATGACTCAGCACCAGGCTTTCGTCTGCACATCTGGACACTTGTCCATCACTCTGCTATTGTTTTCTTGATGTCATTATCCTGTCATCAGCCTAGGCATCAGTATTCTCAGTCAGACAGGCTTCGTCAATTGTTACCCAGTGGGGCACTTCTATGTCCATTATAACTTCCAGTCAGAGTGTCGTGGCGGATCCGAGGCCAAACAATAGACAATGACCTCAAAGCCACGGGCATTGTCTCCGAGCCACCTGCTTTAGCTATAAAACTTACATGAATGGAAGAGTGTGGGTCGTATCAAGCGCAGTCGTTACAATATGAACAAGTAATTTTATTAGCAATAGACGTGGTCTATAAGCACATAAAAATAATAATGCATCACTGATCAAGGTCAATTAAAATTTGATTTTTATTATTGTTTCAAAATGGAAATTTGAAGAGTCACTTGGCCAGTTATAGACATAGCTCACATAGTTTTAAATATCCTTTAGGCATATTTAAAAAGCAAAGGAATATAAAGTAATTTATTATCTTGTGATTTTTGAAAATGATTTTTTGACATGTTTTATCAATAAACAAAGTTTACATTTTTTTAACCTTCCGTAACTTGAGCCTCATGTTTAAATTTTAAAAGTAAAAGTGAACGCATTTTGTTGTGTTTTACAGATATTTCAAGTTATATTAAAAATGTAAAGAACTCTCAAGGTTCAGCTAATAAATAAAATTAAACACAAACCAATATAACGGACAAACAATTCTTAGAATATTCTACAATGATAATCTTTGATGGTATATTACGAGAAGTTAAAAAAAATCACAACATTTTTCTTTTTACCTAATATATTTCCAAATAACATTATAATCATTCAAAATATAATAACTATACTTGCATAAATTCCTAAAATTAAGATTATTGAAAATTTTATCTTTTAATGTCAATATAAATGATACAATATCTAAATTTCATATTTCTGGTTACGAGGCACATTATACGTCGCTTTTATGTAATCACTCTGTAATCGAAACTTTGGGGCCGTGGGTAGACTAGTGGTTAGTGTGAAGAATTATATACGAAGAAAATTACCATAATTATATCGACTCAAAATGAGTGTGTATCCGTGCGAATTAGTTAGACAGTATAAACTAATTTGCTCGATGACACATTTAAGTATAGTAAAGTTTAATTAGATAAGAATTGTAGCGATGTGGCTTTACATTCTACGATACAAGTTGCACACTGACAATCTTAACAATTTTAATACAGAGGTGTGCACAGCAGCGCCCTCGCGTGGCCAATATTTCGGCACAGTTAGAGCAGGATGCTCATCCTTTTTTATGCTGGACCACATACATATGATGGCTATATAAAACCAAGATAAAATAGAAAATTTAAAATACGGAAAAAAATTGATCAAAATATGATATTAAAACTCTTATTTTGCTTTTATTAAAAATTGTTTTTATATTTTTTTAAAAATTTTTGTCACTTAATTTTCCTAAATTGAAGCATTTAAGAATCACTCCTTCACTTTTCTGTATCTCAGTAAACGTTTTCATATGATTACCATAAATGTAACAAATTTCATATGGTTTCTTTGTTACCAATGTGACATTACCACTGACAAAACTTTTTTTTGCTGTTGTAAAGACTATTCAAAAGCGTATTTATCGCATCTTGATCTTCGAGGAAAAATATTATTGAACGATTCCTGCTCCTTTTTAATTACTACACTTTCATGAAAATTCGAACAATTATTGATACATGCTTGTTTTCACAACAGAATAGTCAACTTCCCAATCGTATTGAAACAACCTACATTCTTCGAATATTTTTCGCTTGCAAGATCCTAAAGATAGTTAAAAAATTAGTTCCACTCATAAAATGGATGCTACTTCCTCTTGTCAATTATCACGAATATATATATATATATATATATATATATATATATATATATATATATATATATATATATATATATATATATATATATATATATATATATATATATATAAAATATATATATATATATGAATTTGCACCCATACGACATCAACAGCAAAAATCAAAATTGATATATTTAATTTCTAACCAAAAAAATTTCCAACCAAATTTTTATAAATAAACTAATATTTCAGAGCAATATGCCATGACAGGGCTACTTAAAAGGCCTAGTGGGCCGCAGGTTGAATATGGCTGGGTTAGGGGCATCGGACCTCCAGACTGGAGGGCCTAGGTTCGATGTCAATGCCACCAAACACCCTCCGAGTACACATGGAATACGTGCTTGATAAATCAGTAGGTACGAAAGTGTTGTGGGTGGTCGCAGTAGAAATCACGGGTGGTGGTGGCTAGAGAATATATCTTTCCCTCCCCTAGTTCTATGTCTAAATTGGGGAGGTGGAGATAGGGGTGTGTGCCATCTATCATGTAGAAGTCTAACCTGTCACTGGCTCTGGTAACTTCCATTCCTTCTCTTTGGGAAGAAAAACTATCAACATCACAACATTTTTTAAATACTTGATATTCTGTAGTATAAACTTTTTAATTATGATTTTCTTTGAAATAAAATAATTTTTATTTCTTTACAAAATTATTATTGAATAAATATAAATGAATTATTTAATATGTTTTTAAGCACGATTCATTTCATATTCGGAAACATTAAACATTTATTTAAAAACGGAATTCTATAAGAAAACAAATTTGCGAAAAATTTGTTCCTCTTTTTATTTATTTCTTAAAATAGGTTTTATTTGGATCCATCGGATGGAATTTTCACAGTGAACTAATCTTCATTTTTCAAAGTTGATTTATGAGCTTTGCAAAAAACTATTGGTAAACTCACTCTCTTGTTTATGTAAAATATTCACTCAACATGATTCAGAAAAACATAGAAAATACTAGATAGTATAGGAAAATAGACACATATATTTGCTGTAAATATGACGTAGAATTGTTTTTTTCTCTTTTAAATTAGATGCTGATTTTACTTTGAATATTGAATACTGAATAATTTATGGTCATAAGTTTTGAATAATTTATTAATAACTAACACGTATTGCCTAATTCTGCTTATTTGATAATATATTTTGAAATTGGAGGCTTAGATTTGAGATATGCCTTTTCAGGTGAAAGATTCGTAAATTATTTTCAACTGAAATAATTTTAGACTGCCAGTCTGTCTTGTGACAAATTGCTTTCTAGATCTCAGGGTACAACACTGTTAATCAATCTTGAACATTATCAACCATCATAACATTAAATAAACGTTCGAACACAGCTGAGTTATTCAGGAACTGTTCAAAACTTGCGTACGAAATTCCATTTCCATTATAAATAACATACCATTTTTAATCAAATACGATCAATTAAAAGAAATAACTTAATCCTTCAGACGTATGAATGTTACTTCAAATGAAACGGAATTTTCCAGTTATACAAGTGTGAAGTCCAGTGCACAATTTCCTAATTGATGGAACTGAACCGAGATTAATGATTGAGCACCACCGTCTAGATTTCATTAGCAGAGTCACATTCAATCTTCACCCTTGTCCATTAGGTGAAACCTTCATCATTCAATTCCTTTCGAAATCAGAGGGTAGGGGCGGACACAGAGAGGAATAAATGTCTTCAGAAAATGCCCTCGCAATGGGCCGATACATGAGTGTCGAAGAGCCTTTCAAATCAAGATCGTGAGAGGTCGTACATGAGAGTTGTGGACGTTAGTCATCAGAAATTCTGTTTAATGTAATCAATTTCTCGATTTGCTTGAATGCAATTTCCAAATTATATTTTGATTTTCGTATAGTTTTCAACAAAAATATTTTAGCTTGTAAGATATGAATTATTATAAATCAGTGCTTCTCAAACTTTCAATACTGGCGCCCCCCTTTTCAATCACAATTTTTATCGCCCCCTTATACATTAATAATGTACTGAATGCAATAATAATGCACTTTGACGCCAAAAGCAACAATCTTTATTATAAAACCGTACAAATTCAAGACAAAAAGTATAAATTTCGTACATGTTACTTTTGAGTTAAAAAAAAAATTAAGTGATAGGATAATTATATTATGTTATTTTTCCTTTCTCTAATTTTTAAATTGGAACATATTGCAAAATGCGGTGGTTGCTTAGAAGACAAAAATATAGATATAAGCTAAATGTAGAAAAAGAACTCAGAGGGTCAATTTCTAATCATAAGCATTCCTTTGAAAAACTTTGCTCTGTAAGACAAGCCCATGGAAGTACCGACTGAAGTACCATCTTGCTCTTGGCACGAGTTCATTTATAAGAAAATAAAACATTATTGATATAATCGCTTAATTGTAAAGGAGAATAAAGCCAAGTGTGCGACAATGTTTACAAGAATGTAAACTGATTTTCTTAAAATAATTGCTCAAATTATAATTAGTTTTAAGCGAACTGTAATTCTAAGTCTCAAAGAATTAGCATTTAGAATTGATGTTGAATAATGAACAATAAAAAAAATTCCGATGAAGAATAATTGTATTTATTTTTAATATTTAAAGTGAAAAAAGACTTCAACATATTTTTAACCCTGGAGCAGGCGCGCACTCGATACTATTGGTCGAGCGAGGTTATTTGAGTCACCCCAATCCTTTTTTATAATTATTTTATAGTACACAATAAATATCGTAATTCCAGTGAATAATTTCATAAAGAGAAAATATACTACCTACTTTTAAAGACACAGAAAACATTTAGGAAAAAGTTATCACACTGGGAACTCAGACAAACAAGTACCTAAAGATCGTAAAAAAACGTCTGTCACTCCCAAAAAAAAGAGGGAGATATGTGACAAATATATTTTAGGTTCACGTTAAGATTGTCAAACAGGAGAATAGTGTCAGGGCCATTGGTAACAATTAAAAACAATTTTGCCAGAATTACCGGATTTTTGGGTGCACGTGCTCGACATTGACCGCTCCCGGATTAAAAGTGTATTTATTACGATATGAATGTTCCTAATAAATTATGTAAAACGTTTTCATTATGCTTGGCTTAGTAATCCTTCAAACTTCCCTAAATGAAAAACAAATACATAATAGCAGGGTCGTAAATTAACTGTACAAGTAAGCTCGAAGGTCAAACCGCAGCAAATACATTCTGCTGCCTACAGCTGATGGCAATAATATATAACAGTGATGAATTTTTTATCTTCATAAAATGTTTTTTGATTATGGCTCAAGATTTTGTCTTTCCTCTAAAAAGTAGCATTTTACTTTGAAAGGAAACGTACAATAAAAATCTCTCATCATGGGATTACAGCAAATCGAATAAAACGTTTTTTATTTAGTTATAGTATCAAAAGATAGATAAAAAATGAGGTTTTGAAATAAAGCTTTTTTCGATCATTTAAAATCGCAGATAATATATATATATATATATTATTTCCGTGTAAATGTATATTTTTTATTATGTCAGAATTTTTTTGAATTTTTCTTAATTTAGTAAATAAATTTTTTGGAAACTTTATTTTCGATATTCTCGCGCCCCCTTAGTGTATCCGTGCCCCCTAGGGGGCCGCCCCACAGCTTGAGAAACACTGTTATAAATCAATGGCCTTCACAATTTTTCAGGTATTTTCGATGTGAACCCTTTTCGACATAACATTTATAGAATAGTATATAAGGTATTTGAACTCGCGTTGAAAATGACCAAATTCGGTCAATTTAGATATTTTCTTAAAATTTTATTTTATTGAATAGAGCTATCTATTGGCTTTACAAACATACTCACTTTTGTTTCTAAGCTACCTAGAGGCCCTGTTACAATCAATTTTATAAAGTTTGAACAACTGAAAGTTAGTCTTTGATCTACTAAAAGGGGAAATTTAAGAAGTTCAAAATCTATCATGGCGAGTCTGATAACTCAAAATATTACGTGTGTATTTTTAAATTTTTGAACCAGATATTTGTTATTTTCTAGAGAATGTATTAAAATATTTCTTATTGTAGGAATATATATATTGAGTTATAGCTAGTTATTTAAAATAATGGTCTCATAAAGAATGTGACTTTTCTTATAATGTTTACTCAATCAGTTTAAAATTTTAAAATTTCAACAAAACATTGAAATTTTAGCACATTTTCTAGATAAATGCATGTAATTTGTGTTAGTAATACTTTTACTCATCTAAGTTTCTTTTTACTTTTTTTCTCTATTGCTTTGAAGTGTTATAACGAATAATGCTAAACTTTCAAGTATAGATATTGTGATTTTTTAAAATTTAGGCAAATTATTTTAAACATTTGTATTTATTGGTATTGAGTCCTAAAATTACAGTTATAATTTTTAAATATTATATTTTGTCAAAAAATCCAAACGCGTTCGAACTGATATTAGCTATAATTAATTATAATATCTAATATTTAAAGTAGATCAACATGTTATAAGTACTTTATGTTAAAGCAATTAAAACTGATGTATTTAATATATATATATATATATATATATATAAATATAACTTACATTAATACTATTAATTTGTAAATGAAGTGTTAACTATTTATATTATTTTTAGTAACTGGTACATGCGCTTGTGTGTGTGTGTGTTTTTGCACTGGTTGAAGTTAAAGGTCTGTTGATATTATTTGCAATTGAATTCATATTCTATGTATATGTAAATCCTTTTATAATTTGTTTTTGTAGCACCTTATGTTGATAAATACTCCTCATGTGCTCAAATATATTATTCTGAAGGAATGGCATTTTTAAATAAGTTTTTAGCTATTTTCAAATACTGTGTATTTCGTTTTAATTTTCAACCTCAACTCTAGGAACTGTCTTTGCTTAAATTTAGACTTTTTACATCAAATCTGTTGATATGGCAATAATATGTTCCCCCTTATTCTTTATCAGTGTTTTTCACAAATGAATAAAAATTTTAGTTTTTATTAAAAACTATTTAGAGTTGAGCAAAACATTGTATTACAGAACATAAAATCATTTCATGTAACTCGAGATAGTAAATAATAGAATATTCACAATCTGATAAGGTAGAACATATAAAGAAAAAAAATGTCTTGATATTATTTTACGATACTATATTATTTAAAAATATCACACATAAAATAAAATGTTTATGTATAAGTAAAATGTTCATTTTTAATGACTGGAAGGAACTTTAGATACTCCTGAGCATGTGAATCATTTATCATACATATTTAAAACTTTCTTTTCAAATTTTTTTCGACATGTGGAACCCCAGAGTTCATGAAACGCAGTTTAAATACCACTGCTCTAAATCATTAAGCTCAACTATGCAAACGTTTAAACGCATAAATGTAATTATTTGTTTGTGCAATATTTCATTAAATAATTCTGAAGTGCTACGATACAGCAAAGAGAAATTTCATAGTAATTTAAATAAAAACCTTATTAAAAATTCTAAATATTTATCTTGAAGAAAATTAAAAAACAAAATCTCAGTTTCTTAATATTTTCATAATGCATAGCTACGTAAATCATAATATAAAAGCTTTAAACTTTTTTATGCATAATAAGGCATATACAATTATATTTGTTACTCAGGCAATATATATTCAATCAAAGAATTCTTATTTTATGACTCGTTTGCATAAATTTATTTAAGTATCACCTCATCGTTCAAATTTATTATAAAAATTACGAAATGCATTTGGAGAAGTGAATTCAGAAGTATAGTTAAAAAGGTTTTTGAGAATTATATTCATATAGTCCTTGATTTTTGAACATTTACAATAGTAAGTACAATATCAATCTAATAAAAGTATGTTTGTTACACAAAAGCTTCTCAATTTCTAAGTTCAGATGGCACAAACTCCTTTTAGAGACTAAAATCACTCAATTACTAACTGACTTAATTACCTATTCAGATGTAATAACAGGGTTCAGAAATTTAGCTATTGTTTCTAGAACTTAAACATGAAAGCCACATTAATTTATTCATCCAGTATTGAATTTAGTATATTCATTAAGTGTCGAAATCATATTGATCGATTGTATTCGGTAAATTACCTTCCCTGCAAGGCTAATTGATCACAAAGCTAATTAAAGCCCGCAAGCCTAGATCCAATTTGCCAGTACAATACAGCTAATTAAATGCTCAGTACTCAAGAATCTATCAATTGAAGGAGATATGAAAGAATAATAAGTACCGTTTAAAAAAAATTGCTGTTCAGATATCGAAAAGCCAACGTATGTTAGGCAATTCAACATAATAGAGCACAAACATGTATACACATACAATTCTGAATTATGTATGTTTTCCTATGGAGAATAGTAAATTTTTAGAAAAATTAACTGCACGAACAAAGCTTTAATTTACAAAATACTATACTGTCCGAAATAGTTGGAACGAATGGAAAAAAGTGATTTTTCTAAAACCATTACTTTTTATCATTACATACCTTAAAGGTATCGAGTACATTCGGAACCGTAACTTTAAAACAGCGCATAAATGGATACTTTTCATGATATTTAGAGCCATTTAGATTAAAATATATGTATAACAATAATTTAAGGACACTTTGACAAAAAAAATTATTTTAAATACAATATTTCGACAAAAAAGTAACTTAGAACATCACTTTTTCAAAATGTTCTCCTTTTGTGAAAAAATGTTTCTATTAAATAATATTTACGTGTATATAGCTCATACCTATGTTTAGGCTCAAGTATAGAAGTTCTGAAAAGTTCACATAATTTTCAGGAAGTTACAACCATTAATTATCGGCGTTTTTTCTTACAATTTCTCCCTTCTGTTGTTGTAAAATATGGATAAACCGACTTCGAAGTTATGCATTTCAGAAATTCCACTTGAGCTTCTGAACAGAGGTCTGAGCGAGAATATCTTGAAAAATGGGTCATTCTAAGTTCATTTTGTCAAAATATTGTACTTAAATATTTTTTATTGCAATACTATTCTTAAAATCAATTTAATATACGTTTTCAATCAGTGACACTCAGTATCATAAATATTATCCATTTATACGCTTTTGCAAAAATCACGGCTCTGAACGTATTCGGATACCTTAAAAAGACTTAAAAATCTATATACTAGTACAAAAGTAGGTCTTCTTTTGTAGAAATTACCTATTCAACCGGACTTCGAATTGATTTCACTAGAGTAGCACACACATGTTCTTCATTTCAATATCTTTGAAAAGTATTAGTATAGGCCTTTTTATCATATGGTCTGTTGTCGTGCGATTCATGTAAGCGAAACAATTATTGAGAATATGCCATCAGTTTTTAATAGGATTTATGCCTGGGGATTTTCAAGCCAATCGAGCACTTTTATTTTATTTTCCGCGTAAAGTATGGATCTTCGAATTGTGACAAGATGCCAAGTCTTGTTTGAATGTTCCATAAGTTTACAGGAATGGAGCAATCCTACTACATTATATTTCTATATATTTAGCAGAATTCATCATGTATTTAAAAGAAACTAAACTCCCAGGGACATTTGCTGTGAAGAAAAACCTTAAACATTTGTTTAGAAGGGGGTGTTTTACAATTTGTTGGATATGATCTGTTAACAAGGTTTCAACTTCACTTCGCCTAACTACACTTTGATTTGTATCCTCCATAAATAAAGGCTGCATCACTCAAAATCACCTTCTCACAGTTCCTAACAGTCCGTGATTGGTAATTTTTTGGCCATTCTAAACGTTTTTCGTCATTTTCTGAGTTAGAAATAGTTTTCCCTCATTATTATCGCCTTAAAGCCACCTTCTTGAAGCCTTTCCCGTGCAGTATGGTACTCACTTCAAGGCTATTTTTCGAATAAATCCTTTAAAGTCATATTTTCTTTCTTTGGTTGTACTTTCTTATTAAAATTTTATCAATTCCTTGAATAGTTTTCCACTTGAGTCCATATTTTTCTTTTGTTTTTGGAGACGATGATCCCGAATTTTTGAAATGTACTTAAAACACTTCATTCTGATCACACCACCTGCCATAGTTATATCTCTCACAATCATAGAAGTGTGTTCATTGAGAGCAATTTATTTTAGAATGGTTCCTCCGAGTAATATCCATCTTTGAAAAAGTAAAAGTAACACGCCTTATACACAAAAGCAAAATTGAAATTACCAGCTGCCCACTGAAAGGCCTCACAAATGAACTGCTGATACATTAAAATGAATAAATTATAGTCAAAGTCAATCTGTCACACTACCTAAAGGAAGATATAATGGGTTTGAAGTGGTGGGGAGGTCAGGACATCACTAGTAATCGCCAGCTCAAACGAGAAAAACAGGTTTGTCCCAATTAATTCAAACAGTATAGTATATGTATATTACGATGTATGTGTAGTTATATTATTCAATTAAATCGAATATTTTTACTATATAAACCTAGACACGTGAAAGCTAGTAACAAGAGAGACAATACAGCGAGTAGCGACCTCAACTGATGTCATCTAGAGCAGGGGTGGGCAAACTTTTTCAGACTACGGTCTGCTTCTGATTTTTTCAAAGTGTTGCAGTCCACCTAGTGACATAGAAGTCATAAACTAAAAGAAGGGTCTGCAATGTTTATTATTTACGGTGTTTGTCGGCCCAAAAGTAAATTAAACTTAGGGCTAAAGTATCACATGAATATCAAAACACTTCAGTGGTGTTTATTGCTTGCTTCCATCTGCATAGCATGACCATTTAGTCGAAAAAACTATTGCTATATTTCCTTCCTTTGAAAAAAAAATTATTGCTTTTCTTTCTCGGCCAATTCCATGCTCTCATCATTATAGCAAAACTAGCTGGTGTACCCATTCTTTGCACGTATGAACTGAAAAATTAAACAACTCAGATTGAAGGATAGAGAAGTTTTTAATGAGTTAATTTTAAGTGCATTGTAGATTAAACAAAAAAAGCTTTTTGCATATCTTAGCTAAACAAAAAAAAAAAAGAAAAAAAACACCTTTGTTCAATTTTAAATATGTAAATATAATAGCTGATAAAAAGGATTTTTTTTTTTATTTATAATTCGCCGTAACACTCTTGAGGGTCGATTTTTGAAAATACCTCCCTAAGCTGATCTCTGCTCAGCAAAAGTAACACATTGTTAAAAGTTTTGTGACGCTTAAAATATCGTAAATAATTTATAACTGAAAATGTAATACATTAATATTACTTTCTGTTGTATTTATTTTATGTTAAAATTGTAATATTCGCAATCAACGCCGTTTCATAAATTATAATGGCGATTCAATGGAAAACACAGCGAAATAATAATGATAGAGTCAAGTTGGCAAATGTCTAGCTACTTTCATAGCTCGAGCTTTATTAGAGCTTTGTAAGACCCGCCGTGTAGGGGCGCGATTCTAGTTAATGCTTTATCCACCGCATTATGATTTACTGCAGTTTTTTTCATGCAATATTTTTTTAGATCACTATATTGAAAATTAAGGTACTTACATAAACGAAATACTCCAATTTGGGAAATTTAATCCGTTAGATATAATGAATTAATTAAAGATATTCCTCTGTGTAAAATTAATTATATACACCGTTCACTTAAAATAAATATTCAAATCGTTTTCTAAGGTCTTCATTAACATACAAAAACATAAGACACTTAAATTTTGACATAAACTATTTTTTCGGAACAAAAATAATAATCTTTGCAATCCGCTGAAAACGCAATATCTGCTACAAAACTGTTCACCTTCCCCGCTAATATACTCATCATGGGACCCGTCCGGCCATATATCTTGGAAGAGTGGATTTCAAAGAATATTCCTGCTAAGTATTGGTAGAATATTCCTTCTAGGTTGGTGTGGTGTGGTAGTTAGGAGAAGGCGGTGCCATCTCAGGTGTCATCCACGTCACTTGACCATGATTCAAAATTATGTGATCCGTTGCCAAAAGCCCTCGTGTAGCTGAACAGTGCGACATTAATATTCACTCACTCCAAAAAATACAGTACAGTAGTTAGAATTATTGTTATACTTAAAAATGCAATATCCGCCGATTCAATTAAAATAATCGCGTTATAATTAACTACTAACCACAAACATACTATGCAAATATGTCCAAATGATGTAGTGGGAAAGACAAAGTTTATCTACTGTAAGTACCAGATGCAATAAAATATTTATTTTGAAAAAAGATCAATTTCTTACTACCAAATGTGCATAATAAAGTCATTAAAAAACATTCAAATAAAGAGAGATTTGTAACAACCTCTCCCTTCAAAACTTAGTTTAATTGTGAAATAAAAAAAATAGGGATTATGCTGATCACAGGAATTAATTAGAAGAGAGCGCCTTGCGTAGCCAAAACAAAAAGGGTTATTTCACAAACAAAAGATAGATATATGCTGACGTGGCCTACCACGTCAGAGTTGCTTGCAGATGGCAGAATTTTTTCCTACTTACTTGACGAATATCATTTTATTTTGGACACTTCACACAATATCTTTATAAATTATAGTATATGCTATAAATTATAGTTTATATGTTATTCTGATGTATAAGCTATATTACTGTAAAGTTTCATTAAAATCCATTCAGTTGTTTTTGCGTGAAAGACTCCCAAACATTCTCAAAAACTTTCGCATTTATAATATATATCTAGATAGTAGAAAAATATAGCTAACAAAGTTTGTAAAAAGAAAATGTAAATTCAAACTACCGTATTTGTGTGTATGTGACTGGAATATAAGCCGCACTTTTTCTAATGTTTTTGATACCAAAAATCGAGTGCGGTTTCGAATTCAAGATGGAAAAATTCATTGGATGGGGAAAATTGAGCTTGATACTGACGGTTAGAGTAAATATATTCAAGCAATTATTTAAAAATTATTAATATTGTAAAATAAATAAATTATATACATTTCTTATTAGTCCTCATTTATTTTTTTTTAAAATTTTGTAAATATCGGATTTTTTTTTTGATAAATTATATTTAACACTACTTTTTATTTTTTCACAAAAACATGTAGAGAGTTTGAGGTCTACCTTAAATTAAAACAAATACGGTAATTGCTATTAACAGATTGGTAATATTTTGAAGATCCTGTCTCCTTTGTCGATATTACGTGACTTAAAATAGAAGCTTTCACTTCATAAGCTCTCTCATTAGATATCTTTGATCCAATAACTAAAACAAAAGGCATTTTGTTTAATTTGCAGAAGCACATACAACCCTTCGATAAGGTTTTTTTGCTACGTTTTCTTTTTAAACATAAAGGACTATTCTCACAGAGACAAAACAACTCAGACCTAGAATCTAAAATAATTTTAGGGAGATAAAAAATTCATCACTGTTATAAATATTGAAATTTCAAAAAGGAAGACAAAATATTCACTCTTTATGAGGCAGAAAAAATATTTGCTGATCATCTGTTTCGCATTCGAATTTTCTGGCATCGTTAGAGTTCCCTCCCTCCTCCCCTTATGTGTTTTCAACCTCATTTAGAGAAGTCGTTAATAAACTATTTCTGCTAAGCTTTTTTTCATGTAAAAGTATTAAGATATTGGGAAAAGTACAGAGAGCATTTTAAGAGATTATTTGGGCAAGATTTATGTTTGAGTCTTCTCAAACATATATAACACACACGATGAGAAATGTTTTGCAAAATTATTTTTAGAACTGACACTTAAAAAATAGTACCCTTACAATTCAGCTGTTATATCAAGAATAATATTTGAAAAAAAAATTAACTCGTTGCCAAGTGTTCGTTACTTCAGCTAGTCCTAAATACGGAATATGTACTTACCTACATAATTACAACAAAGACTCTTTTAATCCACGCTTCAAGCAAAGTGCAAGATACAAACATTTGCACAACAGCCACAAATGAAATATAATTAAATGATGCACTAACTATCACACAAACTATTCAAAATACTTAAAAAAATTCTTTTTTTTACTTTAAGTTAGTTTTAACAGTTATAGTTAGTAGTCTGCATACTGTCCACCAAACTTGAATGTCAATGTATATTGTTACTGACTGCTAACCTTGCACTGGATTCTAAGTGGTCGTCTGATAGGAGAGGAGTGAGTGACAGTGATACGGGACCGACATGTATTCTTAATTATATTCATCATTGAAAAGGCTGATTCACACAAGCAGGTAGAGTCAAAGAACGATTTTAAATGGAATGTAACAATTTTTTTTTAATTAGGAAACTTTGCTTCATCCATTAGATTCTAAAAGTTATTCTTAGGTTCTGAAAGACGTGCTTTTAAAATTATGTCATTTTGAAGGAGAAGAACTTCGTTTTCTTCAAGAGATAAAGATAATATATAATTTATATTTTTGGTAACGTCTTCCACATGAATATTGCCAAACGCATGAAGGTAACACACTGGGTTCTAGTTTAGTGAATTCTTGAAAGCGTCTCTCAAAAAAATTCTGAGCCAAGTTTTAGTATTTCATCATAATATTTCTCTTTATTTAATCTACCCCCATTTTTCGACAACTCGTTAGAAATATTTTTGAAATTTTTTAGTTCATTCTTCATTAGCTGTGATGATAATAGCTTTAATTTATTTTTGAAAGTATTAACATATCATATCTGTCCTACTATTATTTGATTTTTTTTTGCAATTGTAAGTTCAATTCATTAAGATGGCTTGTTACATCAACAACAAAAGCTAAATCCATTAACCAAATTTTATCACTAAGTTCAAAGTACGTTTCATGTTTTGATTCCAAACAATCTTTTACCTCTTGTGGAAGGTCCCTGAATCTTTGTAAAAATATACTCCTACTTAGCCAACGGGCATCAGCATGATATAACAATTCCCGTAATCGGATTCGTTTTCTTCTAGATGGACGCGAGACATTTTTCTGAAGACTTCAACCTCGAATAGATTTTACGATTTTCGTACAGATTCCCGCGACATGACGCATATTCAGAATTTTGCAACACAGGGCATGTGGCTTGTTGGTGAATAATGCAATGATAAGAAAGGAAATGCGGGAAGTCATCGTCTCTCATTCATATAGCCAAAAATCCATTGACTGTGTCGGTCATTGATGGTGCCCCATCAGTTGTCATCGATACAACTTTATAAATTGAATAATTTTTCTTCTATGTATTTTTGAAGGCGCAGTAAACATCTTCACCTCGTGTTTCTTCTTAGCAATATTGTCAATAATTCTTCTTTTATACTCATATCCTTAAAAATCCATTCTTACAAAGGTACAATGTTGAGAAACATCAACCACGTCCACAGATTCGTTAAACTGCAAAGAGAAGCGAATGCAGTTTGTGATATATTTGGTCAACTGATAAGCCGATCAGAATTCTCATTTCTATGCGACGTGTGATAGCTCTACGCGAAAGTTGAATATCTTTAATTGCGGAAATAATTTCAGTTTTATTCTTGAATGAATCAATTAATGAGTCACTGGCTTCCAGAAACAATTTTTTTATTATTTCTCCATCTGCGAAAGGTTTCTTATGTTTTGCTTACAGATGACTGAGTATTTGCTAAAGTATTGGGCTTTACAAAATGTGGCTGTTGTCCGATTATAATTGCGATTTAAATTATTTTATTTCTTTTATCAATTCGCTTTTTAAAGGAAAATGTGTATCTAAACGTCAATGCATATTTTTGAAATGTCTTTCAACGTTTCCTTTTTTTTTTGGAAGTGTCACACTTGCATGACATATATAGCACACATATTTTGCATTCACCATCGTAGAGAAAAGCTGTTTTCCCACTCTGTATTAAAATTGTTGGTGTTTCTTTTTTAACACTTGTTTTCGAGACATTATATGTTTCTTTTGATATATGACATACTACTATTTTTACTTAAAAACAACAACAACAACCCCCCACCCCACACAAGTAACATAAATTCTTCAAATTTTATGTTTGAACAACTATGGACGATTGCTAGATCACGGAGCGTGGACATTTTCAAATTTACGAACAAGAAGGAGCTAGTTAATCTGTAACCGACAGATATCTAACACACAGAACGTAAACACAAGAATCTAATCTCTGTGTTATCGTAAAAAGACCTGACCAACGTTTATTTTCCCCTTTAGTCAGCGAGTGGGGGGAGTACATTTCTACTGCTGGCATCGTGTTGATCACATATCCCCCTATAATCACAGACAATGTGTTAATCGTGATAGGGAACTTCCAGTAATGGAAAATATCATCTACACACACATAGTAGCATGGATTGTGAAAAGCCGATTATCCGCACTCTAACTGGCGCCGGTGTTCCATAAATATATTTCTGTTAATATGCGCATCTTTGGTCTTAGTTAAAGGCGGTCACCTCAAAATGTCTTGGTGGTCCACCAGTCCATCGAGATCGACTTAATGCCCATCTCGGATCTAGAGGAACTAAAGATCATTTCTGATGTAGCCGTGCTTTAACCCCTAGACAGCCATGTGTGAAGGGAATAACCTTCTTATTTTCCTATATTCTTAGGCACACCGCAAAAATAGTAAAGCCTGTTTATTGGAAAATTTTTGTGAAATGTTCCATGCTGTTAATGATATAAGAAAAATCAGCTTAGTTACATGCAATAAAAAAAGTTTGTCTTTTTTTAAACATTTTAGGCAAAGAAATTGACTACTTAAAGGGTTAAGAATGCCTTTTGGAAAGAGCCCGTGCGATAACAGATATATTTTCTGCTTAAGCCAACATATGTAATGAGAAAAAAATCACTAAGACCTGTTTCTGTAATTTAATTTGCTGTTCGAAAGAAGTTTAAAATGAATTTCAAAATATGGAAAATAATATTCATTGTCTCCATATTGAATCATTCAATTTTTCCACTGTCATATTCTCCCTTAAAAATTAGAAAAAAACATTTCCTCTCCACATTGTAATTTGGGAAGGAAAAAATGCTCTGTAATAATAGTCTCTGCTTTACATTCAGAAGATGATGGTACATTAAAAGTCAGACACCAGCTGTGCATTGATTTTACATTGCATGATTCGAAAATATGAGGCACTTTCGGTATTATTTTTCTGTCATGCAAAATTTGAATCCAATGACTTTTTCTTTTTAATTAATGAAATAAATCGCATTAAGTTCCCTACCATTTATTCGGAATTTGGCGAGAAAATAAAGATAATTTATCTTTTTGTTTTAAGGTATCCGAACTACGTTCAGAAACGTGATTTTCAAAAGCGCATAAATGGATAATTTTCATCATATTTAGTGTCACTTAAATTAGAATATATTCATAAAATTGTTTCAAGGACATTTTGACAAAAAAATTATTTAAATACAATATTTTGGCAAAACACTAACTAGAATAATCTTTTTCCAAATATTCTCCTTTTTGTGAAAAATGCTTCAATTAAAATAATATTTTGCCTGTATATAGCTCAGACCTCTGTTCAGAGACTCAACAAGAATTTTTGAAATACAGAACTTAGAAGTAGGTTTATTCATATTTTGCCACAAAAGAGGGGAGCAAATTTAAGAAAAAAACGTGAATAATTATTTCAATTGGTGGTAACTCTGAAAATAATGTGAACTTTTCAAAAATTCAAGTTGAGCCTCTGTTGAGATCTGAGCTATATACAGGCAAAATATTATTATCATAGAACCGTTTTTCACAAAAGGAGAACATTTGGAAAAAAAAGGTTATTCTAAGTTAATTTTTTGACAAAATATTATACTTAAATAAATTTTTGTCAAATTGTCCTTAAAACAATTTTACGCATATATTATAATCCGAGTGATACTAAATATCATGAAAATGATCCATTTATGTACTTTTCTAAAAAATCACGATTCGAACGTAGTCGGATACCTTAAGATATAAATATATATGCAGTGTAAAACATTTTTTTTTTTCAGATTCATAAATTTGAAGGGCTTAGGTGTCGTTCTCGTCTTCAGATTATTGTTCAACATTATGAATTATTCGATCTTTCGAATCTATTAGTCGTAAACTGCAATCATATAAAGCTTTAGTATATGTTTTTGTTATTATATATGTTATGTATATGTGTTTTTATATTTAGGTTTTAAGTCCCATACTTCTGACAATTTTTACTTTATTCTGCCCAGTTTTTGATATTTACACTACTATTTTAAACTGACAGGTTTCAAACCCGTCCCAAGTCGGTAGTTTTTTATGATGCAGATAATCGACAAAGGCGATGTCGTACGATTATACGGCATGAAAATATGCCTAATGTGTCTGTTTGACTTTGGTACTCTCAGCAAAATTTAATCCTAGTACAGGTTTGTTTCGTCAAGGAAGAAATCTGGGCGTCAAAATTACCTGCGGCAATTTGTGTCTACCTCTATGGTGTCACAAAAAAGAGATTCCCGCTTTTTGGGAATGTGTTAGTTCTACAATGATAAAAATATCAATTTGCAGCCAGTTAGAAATAAAAACAAAAATTAAACTCACCCTGCAGTATGTTATTTATTAAGTATAGATTTAAAATTAATGTTCGACTTACATTGGTATGTAGGAATACAATCACAACCTTTGAGATATTTTTTTAACTATAACATTTTTTTTTCTTGAAGTACATTTGAAATTATTTGCTTCTACATCAAATCAATAATTTTAAATATGTAAACAATAATACTTCTTTTATCTTATTACTTTGCGTATAACCAATCTTTTTTATGTGAAATTATTCATTATCATTTTTTATTTACATGTATGCGCGTGCGCGGAAATTTTTAGAAAACCTACTGAAATTTTTAACAATCAATGAAAATATATATAGGAAAATTTATTCTTCTTTTTAAAAAGAAAACTCAAAAAAATAATAGTCAGCTACATTACAGAAAAAAAAAAAATCACGAGTGTGAAAAACTTTTTTCGCTACAAAAAAATTCAATCTTCATCATTCAACCTATTGTCTTAATTTTTACTAAGACATTTTAAAGGTTGATAAAAATTTAATATTTATAAACGAATGTTAAGAACTTGCATTTAAATCACGTACCATTTTCTAGATCAAATAAGATTAATTTAATAAAAACGCGTTATCCTTCATCCTGAGAGAACGAACGGAGGCTTCCATTTAGACTGGTGTAAAGTTCTGGCAACTTAATGATAAATGAAACCGTCGCGAGATTAATGATTAAGGCTCTTCGTGGAGATTTCAAAAGGATAAAGTTGCATTCAATCTTCGCCTTTCCATTAGGTGAACCCTTCATCATTCAACTCGCTTTCGAACCGAGAGAATGAATTGACAGGAACGAATGTCTTCTAAACATGACCTGGATTTGGATACAAACACAGATGTCGAAACTTTCGATACCGGAATCGAAAAGGTCTCACTCCCTTGGGTGGGATTCAGGAGCATGCAAAGGAATTCAATCAATTCTTCATTTATTATGTGCTCAAGTCGTAACTCATCTAAAAGCGTATTGGATTTACACAAAAAGAATTACAGTCGGACCTCTATATAACGAAATCGCCAACCCCGGGGAAAAAAGTTCGTTATATGGAAAATTCGTTTCAGAGGTTCATCTTTCAGTATACTTTTTATAAACCGCATAAAACAAATTTTAAATTCATAAACACTATATATTAAAAATAATTATTTACACTTTTAAAATTAATATATGTTTATTTTTATATATCATACCCATCAAAAAGAAGAAAGAAAAAAATAAAAACTGGAGGGAAAATAAAAAAAAAAAGAATGTCGAAGAATTTATTGTATCTTCAATATTAAGAAAAAATATGTTATACTAAAAATAACTGAATTTTATGGCGGAAATTTGATAATTTAAAGCATACAAGTAATGTTAAACATGCATTACTTTATAATTAGAACACGGGATAACTCCAATGAGGGTCAAATAGGATACCGAAGATGTTTCTAGTGAACTGGGCAATTGGGGTTAAAGGTTTCCCTTCTTAGATGAAACGTCCAGAACTCTATTGATCTCGACGAGTTAGGGTCGATTAAAACCAGTTAAATATTTATGATCACCATAAAATGTGTTAAAGCGAGAATAACTTAAAATTTTTTTCAGAAATACTTTAAAAAAAAGGGAGAACAAAAATTGAATCACAAAGGAAAATTGTCGTTATACAGAAAATGCACTTCACTATACAGAGGTTATTTTACGAAGTAAATCGGGAAATATTCAAGGTTTCAGGGAAAAGTTCGCTATATAGAAAAATTTGCAATATAGAGGTTCGTTATATAGAGGTTCGACAGTATTTTTTATTTTCAAAGAAATAATTTCTGACGGATATTTTTGGTGTGCATTTCCGCAAACAATTTGATACTTTTAATTATTTACTAGATTATGTTATAACTGCATGCGAAATGATTTGATTCTTTTAACAAAGAAGTAATGATTTTCGAGAGATAATTACATTAAGAAAATATTTAGATTTACAGTATCTGATGATATCAAAAAGTATATGAAAACAATATACATTATATTTGGAATATTAGTACATATAATATAATGGTTCAAAAAATTTCCCAACATTTTATACCTTCTTTTTTATAATGATTGTATTTATTTCTGTTAATTATATTTATCTCTTTAAAAAAAAGATCTACATTCTTTTTCTCTATTTAACACAACAAAAGAAAAAAAAAAGTAATATAAAAAAATTAAGTTAATTCCTACTTAGGTGAGCAAGAAAAATTTTTTATTTTAGCTACTTTTTTAAATGAATAAATTAATATAA
>BMAU01004371.1:0-72512 GCA_019973935.1 Trichonephila clavipes
AACTGCAGACGCAAAGATGGGGAAAAATATTTCGTGGGTATTAGCTTAGATATAAAGAATGCTTATGACTCCGTATATATTGACGGTCTCATTTACAAATGTTTATAAGTTTATATAACTGGGAAAGTAGCGCTTTGGATGCATGAATTCTTATCTTACAGATCGCTGCAAAGTCGATGGAGGGAATGTCTTTCATCTGAAAAAAACACTGCTTAAGGTACTCCCCCAAGGTAGTGTACTCTCCATATATTACTATACACTATCTATATGTATGACTTTTTCGAAACATTGGAGACTGGAGTCGAGTGTTCCATATATCTATTGATCACATCAATCGCTCGATATCATCTGTTGTAAATTACAAAATACCTTAGAAAGAATAAGTCAATGGTGTAATTATTGGAAATTGAATTTAAGCCCAGACAAAAGTATAATAGCTGAACTTTCGAACAAAAGAATTCACTCATTTCCTAATATATTACTAGCTGGGACCCCTCTACCATGGCAAACTTCTGTTAAATATTTAGGAGTATATTTTTCGAAACGGAATCAAAATAACAATATCAAATGAAAAATAAAGCCCTGAAAAAACTCAATGCTCTTAAAGGTATGGCTTATAAGCATTATGGTCCCAGAGCTGAAAATCTTATCCAATTGATCAATAATAGAATCTGTAGCACCTCTTTTTACACATGTCATATAATGAATAAATGGTCTGACAATCAATTGAAGCCTTTTAATGTAATGCAAACCAAAGCTCTCCGAATTTCTCTAGGTCTCCCACAATGGACACCACATATTGTATTAATGAAACTGGCTGGACAAGAAATTCTCTCGGACAAAATCAGAAGACTGGCAAATAAATTTTTTCTTTCTCCAATCAAACTTTTTCTCCATTATATAGCAATAATCCTGATCTGAATTTAAAAATTATAAAGGAGGATAAAAATAATATTGTCAGTATACTACATTCCTTAAATACTAATAGTAACCAAATCAGTACAATCCCCAGAATATCATCCTTTTCATTTCTCCGATGTAAAATATGTACCAATAACTTCAAATTTCAGGAGAAAAAGTTACCAATTCAAGCTATAAGGGGTTTATTTGAAGAAACAGTTAAGCAGGATTTTCAGAACTTCCATATAATAGCCATCGATGCATTAAAAAATGATCAAATAACATCCATAGCTGGTATCACAGAAAATCTCTCATTTGCTTACAGAATAAATCACAATAACTCTATTTTTTCTGCTGAAGCTTTGGCTATTTGCCAGGCTTTAGATGATCTAATGTTCCAAACAAAAACCTGCTCTAGTCTTATCTAATAGTCTCTGTTCTCTCTCTCTCTCTCTCTCCACACACACACACACACACACACACACACACACACACACACACACACACACACACACACACACACACACACACACATGCTCTTCAAAATTATTCTATTAAATCACATAGTGCGATTCACAGACTAGTTAGTAAAATTTACATACAATCATATTGTACCAATAAACTGATATTGTAACAAATGGTAATATTTATTATTTATTTATTGTAATGCTTTAACCATTCATCCCAGCGTGTTAAAAATTGTAATTCTTTATTTCTCTCGTGCTTTATATTAATGCTCGCGCGCGTGCTTTTATTTATAAAAATCAACTGTAATTTTAATTATGGAAAGTTCTGGAACTTTCGATGGAAATAGATAAGGAGATGGAATATTCAGTTTGTAAAATAAATTCTTGAGTTGTATGTGGCAAGAGTTGTTGACATTTTTTTATTTTCGTGTTAAAATATTACTTTAAACTCTGGGGCACTCTAATATATAATGGAATAAGCAGGCGGATTATCTCGCAAGATCTGTCACGGAGTCTAATGTTTATATTGATTGGATTGCTTCAGAAGACATCAGTGAAAAAATATATCAAGAAAGACTTAAAAAAATAAAAAACAATTTTTATTTAAGCAAGTATTTTGAAAATTTGGGCAATATTATTAACATTGGTATCATCTCTAATTGGACAAATAATAGAGAAGAAATTTTATGCACTCGAATCTTTAGCAAAATGATCATTAACCCAGGACTTTTTCAGAAATTTAATTTAACGGATAATGCAATGTGTAGGTCTTGTAATCGTTTAAATGACTTGGAGCATATTCTATTAAGATGCGATAGATATACTCATCTTCGAAATCACCTTAAAGTTTTTCTCAAAATCGGTTCTAGTTACAATATCACCTTTAAAGAGTTACTGGAGAAGGCTATATCAAACAGATCAACATTCAGGTTTTTTATTCAGAAGATGAAATACTTTGACATTAACTAACATATTGATACTTGATGGTTTTGTATTGGATAATAGCATTTGTTGCTCTAAATCCCTAATAAAGATATTAATTGTAACTGTAACCTAGTAGTATAACATTTATAATTGAATGAGAGAAAATTATAATAATAAAGCAAGAAACTAATATTTTATAGTTTAAGTCATATTATATTATTGCTTATAGTCTAGAAGATGATAATTGAAACTTTTTCTGTTTTCAATTTGTCCTCATTTCTTCTTAATGCACCCCCTTCTCCCCTTACAAAATTTCAACATTGCAAAAAATTGTGTTTTGCCATCTTTACAGTTGCAATTTTAGTAAAAAATATTTTTAAAAGGAAATGGAATACTTGTGAGACATTGGATTAAACATAACAGCATACTCTTTTAAGTGATTTTATCTTGATGTTTCTGATTTTGGAGAAGAATTTTTATTATTAGAGTATGCAGTGTGACATCATCGATTGTTGTGAATCCCCATCTTTCGATTCACGATAAGTTTAATAGTTTCACCAGCTGTTAAGGGACAAGTACGACGTCTTCGATTGTTGTGAACTCACACCCATCGATTGTCCCTGAATTTTTAAGATCCAACCAGCTGTAAAATGACCAGTGCACGTGGCTAAGGGTCATTGTTTATTGTTTGTCCTCGGATCCGTGACGACACTCTGACTGAAAGTCATAATGGACATAGAAGTTCCTGCACCCATTGATAATAGACGAAGCTTATCTAACGGAGAACACTGTCACCTAGGCAGATGATTAGAGAATGGCTCTAAGGAACAAAGACAGTGCGATGAACAAAATGTCCAGATGTCGAACGAGAAATCTGGCGCCAGTACATTCCAGACGGGGCAGAGAGTGTGATTGTGAGTTCCGTACAAATAGGACTCTAATGAGGCCGTGGGCAGAATTTTGTGGCCAGCCAATGATAAGTGACGAGGGGCATGTTGTGGACCCACCCCTGGTGTTTAAAAGGGTCTTTTTTAGCAGAGAAGAGACCAGAAGAGCTTAAACAGAGGGAGGAGACTAGGGAGGCCAAGAGACTTTTGTGACCTGCCAATAAGAAGGGACGAGAGGCATGTTGTGAACACACCCCTGGTGTTTAAAAGGGTTCTTTTTGAGGAGACGGGATAAGAGAGAAAAAAGAAAAGAGAGAGAGAGAGAGAGGAGCCCAGCCTTGGAGGGAGAAAAGGGAAAAGCCTGCCCTGGATGGAGAAAGCATGAGAGGAGAGCCCTGGTTGGAACGGACGGGAAGAGAGCGCGAAAGAAAAGGGCTTAGTCCGAGATTGGAGTGGAAAGACGATGAACGCCGGTGGAGTTGGGAATAGAATATAGACTGACTGCACCGGCTTGGCATATGAAGTGAATTCTATTGCTTCATTAACAAATTGTTTAGCAAATAAACAATGCTTTTATTTTATATTAGGCTTTAACATTTTTTTATACTAGCTATACACGACGTTACAGCAGTCTAACTATATGTTCAACGATTGCCACTGGAATGTGTAAGAATAATTTGTTCTCGAATTTGAGATTGCATATATCTCTAGCAGCAGGTAAAGGCTATCAAATTATTTTTTCTGAAGCTAGCAATTCAGGAAGGAAAAAGAACCACTATTACAAAAATTCTCCTCTTGATCAAACGTCAATGTTAACCACTGCACATGAAAATTAAGCAAAGATTAATTCTCACGATATTGTAATACCATTTCAAAGGAAATAATGATACCAAGAAATGTGAGTAATAATGGTTCAAAGAAAAAAGCATTATGCTTTGGATATCTAAATGTGTGACTATCACTTACTAAATAACTACTATGATTTATACACTTTCCCCGCTGGGAAGAAGCTGTATCTAACAAATTGTATTTGTAATAGTAAAAACAAAAACGTGTAATTAGTTATTTAATTCACATTACACTTTAATCATCCAATGAGATATCCTTAATATTGTTTTCTCATACCCGAGATCAGGTCCATGAGTCTCTAGGAAGATTCGAACCGGGTACCTTCCGATCCGAACGCCAGTACTTTATCGATCACGCCAAGATGATCGTCCTCTCTTGATGTCTAAGTACTGGTTTTATTTAGATACCGCTACACTACTTTCCCACCAGTGAGATGGATTCGTGAACGATTTTTTTTCGTTCATTTGTTACGAAGAGAGAAAGAGTTTATTTATTTTATTCACTTTCTCATTATTTTTTATTTATTTTTATTCTTATTTATATTATTTTTCTTGCTGAGATGAGAGAAAGGTGATCGATTTTTTTTTATTTTGGAGAGAGTGTTTTATTTTTCTTCTTATTTATTATTTTTTTCACTCTTTCTTATTTATTATTATTTATTTATTTATTTTCTTGCGGTAGATGGCGCTCCGACAGTTCAGAAAGTTGCGTTTTCTTACTTCAGTCAAGGGTCACCAATGTAGGAAGATCCGAACCGGGTACCTTCCGAGATCGATCACGCCAAGACGATCGTCCTCGCGTGATGTGTAAGTACTGGTTTTATTTAGATACCGCTACAAGTCCATTCACCCTGAAGAAATCCAATATCAATAGGGGCTCTCATGGATGGGGTAAGAAGCAGCTTCTATGGTCAGAGGTGCAGAAGACTGACTTAGCTCCGAAGCCTACAGACTTTAGCTGGACAAAGTGGAGTGGCCATCACGCCTTGGGTAACCCTACCAGGAGAATACACTCCCGACGTACTTCTCCCACTCCGTCCACGGTGAGGCAGTCTGTAGGACTTGAGGGGGCATATCCTTAATAATTGTGATAAGAAAAGTTTATATTCTAATGACTTTGAAAAAAATGTTTCAACAATTTAAATAAGCTTGTATATCAGATATTTATCATTTTTAAATGCATTTTATAAGCTTAATGTTAATCACAGCTTGTTAAGAGATACCATCACAAAAAAAGTTTTTAATTTATATAATATTTCATTTATGTTCATGTGTTTAAATGAAAATTGCTCTTTTAATTTCATAAGCTACTTAACAAAAAGGAATTAATATTAAAATATAAACTTTTTCTATGAGAAAATAAGTGGCATTTTGTTTACTTTATTGTTTTGTGAAGCACCCAATAAATGAAACTGATTCTGTAACATTATAAGAACATATCTTTAACTGGGGGAATTTAATACATCAAAACACAAAAAGGGGAAGGGGTAAATTATTTTTAGACAAACACACACAGAGAGAGAGAGAGAGAGGACAATATTTCAAATAATAAATAAACTCAGCAGTTTAAGAATCTAAATACTGAGCAACATTTTCTGTCAAATGATACTCATACTCATACTAAGACTTTTCTTTAATTATTTTTTAACAATATCACTCCGATGGTTTTAATTTGGTATTCTGAAAACTATGAGTTGAAATAATTCAATAAAAGTATATTAAATTTTTATAATTATTATTTTTAAATTTTATACATAAATAAAATACAATCGAACCTCCATATTATGAATATCTATATTGCAAATTTTTCTATACATTGAACTTTTTCCTGGAACCAAGAACATTTCACGATTTTCTTCGTAAAATAACATCTTTATAGCGAAGTGCATTTTCTATGTAACGAACTTTTTCTCTTATGATTCAATTTTTTTTCTCTATATTTTTGAAGTATTTCTGAACATTTCAAGTTATTCTCTCTTTTAATATATTTTATAGTGGTCATAAATTTTGAACTGGTTTTATTAGGTGCTAACTTCCCGAAAGCAGTAGAATTCGGGTTGTTTCATCCAAGAAGTGCAACTTTTAAACTTCATTGTCCAATTAAGTAGAAACTTCAATATCCCCTTGCACCCTCAGCGGAGTTGTCTCGTGTCCTTGAGTAGTGTTCATTGATGAATCGTACTGGTAACTTTGCTTCTTGTGGCTCAAAAACGTCAAAACATAAGTTGCTTGAGCATCAAAGAAAAAAAAAATTCTTCAGGAAGTGGATAAAGACTTCAAGAAACTTGCCTTGCAGTTTTTTTTCTTTTTGATAAGTAAGATGCATAATATATGTATATATATAAATTAACAGAAACAATTACTTTATTTTAACCCTCTGGGTGGTTAGCTTCCTCCTGAAAAGTTATTCCGAAAGCGTTTACTCTTATTTTGCCGTTCGCTTTAAAAATGCAACAGACTTCTTTCCTTTCCCTCTTTTAAAACTTGGGAGGTCGAACGGGGACAATTTTATGACTTAGTTCGGTCCCTTTTTGTTGGAAATGTATTCTGTATTAAATTTTTTGAGTATACACAAATATTTCCTGCTGTAGGGAAGACATAGTATGATATGTAGTGTGTGGTTTTGAAAGAATGTTTTCGTACATGTAGACTATTTTTGAAAATTTAAATATCACTGAAGCTGATCATATAACTGCAAATGAGCCTTATTTTAATGTGTGCTGGGATAAAAATAAAACACTTTACTTCTTTACTATTAAACAGCCTATGAGTTTATTTTCAATACCAAACAATTCGTAAAATGTGTGGCTTACAACTTCTATTCAAATTGTAAAGAAACTGAAATATAAATATATCTTACTGCAGTCAAAAATATTCATAATATATAAATATCCTATTCCTCCACTTATTTCAGTACATTTTAAAAACTGTAGCTGAAAGCAATTTTTTATATTTATAAACGAGGCATAAAAGCTCACACAGTTATAAAAATGTCTTTATCATTTTTAAATATACTACTTTAAAACGTATATGGATTGTAAGATCAGTTCTAAAATCCTAAAAGCTTTTAGAGGAGCAAAAAACATGTAATTTTGGATGGATCAAAATTTTAATATAATACACAAATATACATGTTATTAAGCAAATACATTTGAAAAATCAAAGTTCCTTCTGAAATAAACGTAATTGAAAGAAAAATGTTTAATTGCAAATGAGTGGAAATACATGTTTATTTAAGAGGTATCCCCAAAGTGAGGCAATCCTCAAACTTAAACTCAAACTCAGTGGCACACAATCCATGAGGGCCAGGAACTACTATGCCGATCCCAATATACGTGACCATTGGGCGCTGAGTTGCATGAACAGGTGTCCCGATTTGGTGGTCTTTCTGAAGAGAGACCTTCAGTGTTTAAGACCCCAATCAAGCTTGGTACTCATTTATCCACACAATGTAGCGGGGATGAAAGGCAGAGTCGACCTTGCCCATCCCGTTAATAGAATCCAAGACCTGTGGTGTGGAAGCACGATACACTACCACTCGACCCTATTCGGTGAAAAATAAAACTTAATGTTGGAATCTTATATAATTCCCTAATGAATGAGGGAGTCCAAACTTTTTTCCCCATGTAAACTGTTTAGTTGGAAATGGTTAATTATGAACATTTCAGAAGTTGATTAAATTAAAATTAACAGTTATAGTTTACGTAAATTTTAAGAGTGCAAAAGGTGTATTTTGGCTGCACGGATTAATATTAAAAGGAATATGGTTACGAAAAAGTAGTACAAATCTATCTAAAGTAGGGTTGGTTGCCTTAGATATTGTCAAACACAACAATATATTGGAAGCCAATTCCACAATTCATTGTTATAAAAATGTATGGAAAGTTACAAGACATATTTTTGCATTTGTAATTTATACATTTTGTTCCCTGAGAACTTTAAAAGCTAGAGCGGCATCCATCAAAACCGCGGGTCCCTCTCTGTTTTTCCAGATCGCCCCTGACTAAGCCGGCTCTGCCATAGTAAGTGAAAACGCTGTATTTAGTTTGTCAAGATCATTTTATAGCAAACTGCACTTTTCATGTATTTTAGATGGTCATTTTATATTTCCTACATCAATATCTTAATGTCTGAATTTAAAATTATATAAAATTCTTGACATTCGTATCAATGACCATTATAATTTTTATTAGTATATGAATGTGTCATCAAACGATTACATGACTATTATTAACTTATTTTAACTATTTAATTAATATTAAGTATAACATAACGCACACAAATTTTCTGAACTTTAAAATAAATATTTCGAAAACTACTTCAGATATACTCAAAATTTTTATTCCTACGTTTTAGCTTCTCAGTTTTGCTTCTATGTAAAACTTTATTGTATATTAGCTGATATACCCGGCGTTGCCCGGCATCAAAACACTTACATGAGCAACTTTTTGGAGAAAATAAATACTTTTATACAATAGAATAATGCGTACATTGTTTTAACCTAATTAAAATGAAAATTCCATTGAAATGACATACTGCTTTGATTGACACAAAATTCGGCAGTAAAGTAGCATATATAGTTATACATAAAACAAAATCAATAATTATATACAGAAATGAAAACAATATTAAATTTTTGTAAGCTATAAGATAATGACATACTGGAGACTTAAACAGAATTACATGTATAAAGTGAAAATAGCATAAAGTAAAAAAAAGGACATTAATAAGATATGTGATTCCCCCATCATCTGGTATCACCTGGGTCTGGTATGTATATGGTATCACCTTCTGACCATGCTTTCAATTAGGTGGTAAACCACCGTAGAATTAAGCAATCGCCATTCTTCTTGTAGAGCAATTTCCAGTTCAATAAGTGTGGCTGGTGGTGGGAGAAACGTGAAGATACGCCATACGCGCAATCCCTTCTCTTCAGATAGTCATCCACGATGTCAGCTCTATGGAGACGTGCATTATTGTCCATTAAAACAAAAGTAGGGCCAACTGCTGCAGCACACAATTGATTCTAGGACTTCATCTCGATACCGGATAGCCGTCACAGAACCCCCTCTAAAGATGTGCAGTTCGGTGCACTTGCGTATATTTTTCAAAATTTTTTTCATTGACTTGTTTTACCGGATACTAAAGTTAATAATGGTTCAGGTGGTGAACGCAAGTCCGGTAACTTTACTTTTCCACCTGCACAGCACTGGTGTTTCATTTTTAAATTTTTGAGCCCCACAATACGTACACTTTTTATCCATTTTTCCAATAATTACACTTGTATGAAGACTGTAACTGTAAAGGGGATTGTAATTGAAACCACATAAATTCAAATCAGTATGTATCGTTCGCCTTGTCTGTGTACTGTGATTTCGATTCCTTTGCTGCCTTGCTTGCCTCTGTTCATTTGTTTCTAATGATCGAGCAAGAGCAGTATGAACTCGATCTCTTTCTTGCCTAGTTTTTTTCTGCTCACTTGTTTCTGAAGCTCGTTCTTCTCTTCTCCTTTTTGCTTGTTTTGTAGATCGACCAATGGCACTTCGCTTTGGTGGCGTAATTGTGGGGTTAAATAAAACGTATTTCCAAATCTTAAAGGAAACAAAATTTATGTATTTAAAATATTTTAAATTTTAACTTAATTTGTAATATTCAAACAATAATTCAAAAATTATAAATGAAACGATTCTATATTTTACTTAATTTTAGATCCATAACATAAGGACAAAAAAACCCATAATAATTTGGGAGTATTTTGTTAACAAATTACAAAAAAAAAAAAAAAAAAAAAAAAAAAAAAAAAAAATCACACCTCAAGTGCAAGCGGTTAAAGATATTAAAAATGTGTGCTTTCTCTTTTCTTTCTTTTTAACCAGACTGAGCCAATGAAAAAAATGGCACGGTATAGCTAGCTATAACAAACTTAAATGATAAAAAGCTATCAAAACAAATTATTAATAACAAATTATCAATATTTTGATGAAATCACCAAAAACAGTTCCAAACAAAGCTACTTAGGTACTATTGCAACTGTCAACCCCGATTTTGTATGTGTCATACACGGTGAATTGGCAACCAAGGGCTAATGTTGGCAATACGGTTGCGATAATACATAAATACCAAAACAAACACAAAATATACATCAGAAAAACTTAATTTTTCCATTTGTATTTCACAGTAACACCAAATAAAATTTTGAAATCACACAAAATAGGTCTTTTGAGAGTCTAATGTTATTGCCCCAACTTGTAGAAATTTCAACAATTATTTAGTGGAAAAATTCACTGCCAAGTACAAAAAAAAAAAATATTATAATTGTACACAAACAGGCATAGAATGATTTTCCCTTATTGAATGCATATTGCAACATTTGTCGATGTCTTGTAATTTTAGGAAAATGGTCGACTAAAAAAAAAAACACAAGTACCAAAAGATAAAAATATATATTAATTTAATTTAGAATCATTGGAGAAAGATAAAATAGGTGGAAGATTTAATCGGTACGCTTCTCATTTGTGGAGAGATTTTGAAATCACGCCAAACAAATCCATAGTGTAAAGAATTAAAATTAGTACTTTATTTATAAAAATTATCCAAAGTATATATCCTGAGCTAAAAAATAAATTGAAAAACAATATTACACACAAAACTAAAGTTAATTTCCAACTGGATGAGCAACTACCCCTCGCACTGCGTTTGCTTGGCCAGTACGATGACCTAAGTTCGAGTTTCTGCAATGCAATAATAAGGGTTATTATTTTGATGACTCAAAATATATAACAGAAAATCTAAATTTTGCCATTTGTATTTCAATAACATCAAAAGAAATTTAAAAAATTGTTTAAAATATAGAAACATACTTATTATAAATTCCGTCGATTAATTTCGCCAAATATTGCGTTGGAATATGCATGGAACAGTATAAAGAAAATTATAAACAACGCGCGTTAAAGATATCGGAATGTTGCCAAAACTACAAAACAAAATTTGAGTTGTTGAAAGAATAATATTTAAAGAATGATTTATTCGAAAAATAATCCCGATTACGTATCAAAGATAAAAAAAAAATAGATAAATATAACAACCAATAAACATAACTATAGTAAAAATATGTAATAATTCGAAAAAAAGTTATGTGTAAAGTTTAAATTTTCGCATTCAGAGAGAATCGTGACATCATATGACGTCATAACACCAAAAAATCACATAAAAATTAAATTTAAAAAAATTTAGAGGGAATTCCGAAATGAAAAGTTTCAAAAACTTTCCCGGGGATATACCTAATAATTTCCCAAATTTTCACGGCGATTGGATGTATGGGTTTTGAATCTATCGAGTACAGACAGACACACATTCAGTTTTATATATATAGATTCATCAATTTTTTTAGTATATTTTTTGCTCTTAGCATGCAGTTTTCAACGGAATTGTATGAAATTTTCGAAATATATTAAAAAATACTAAAAAAGCTACGTAATAAAATTTGAAATTTATATTATACTCAAAGAATTGCTAGAACTTTTATGGTAAATAATTTTTAACTGCGCGATACATTTTTTTTTCGAAATTTCAAATGGAATTTCTAACACAAAATTTCTAGCTTTACACGGTCGAGATTTCAAAAAATATCAAGATTTTAATTACTTATTCAGTTAGCCTTTAAAAAAAGATAAATGTTGAGGTATTTTGCATAAATAGATATTTTTGAATAATAATTCGAATGTTTTTGAATAGCTCGAATTTAAAATTGATTTTTGTTTATTTATTATATATAAATGTTTCCGTATATTTTTGATTACCATTTATTCAAACATTCAAGTAATAAAAAAAATGTGGGAAAATCTTCATTCATGTTGTTTTTGATGTAAACTGAAGTTCAAGCACTTAAAATTCAAATATAATTCTGTGTATTTTAACAATATATAACTAGGCACTGTACGTAAACTTCCCTGAACACTTGGGCTTAGAAATCTAAAAAAAAAATTAATAGATCTTAATTAGTTTTTTCTCTCGTTATTATTTTTATCAAAGTGTAAGAAAATGTTTCAAATTATTTGAGATGAAGTTTAAATTTATTCATTTTTAGTGGTTGGAAAGTTGAAAAGGTTTCAAATTTTAAAGTGTTTGGTGTTTTATTATTTTTTTTTGGCATCTTATAATGAAATAATCATGTTTTAAAAACAAAGCATTGATTAGGATAAGAAAAATGAAGCGAAAGAATATACTTAAAAAGGTAATTTGTCTATGTATATAAAACAGCAAATTGCCCTGACACGCCCCAACTTGTTAGTTTCAAATTAATATGAAACCAAAAGGGAATTGTAACATATCTTACTTATGCGTTGGGACTTTTCAAAACTTTTAAAATACAAGCTAAAAAACAAACACTTCCTGGGGTCTAAAGAAATTGTTCCCCGATTTTTTACGATTGCTCCAGCGTCAAAACACGGGGTTCCCTGCTAGCCATAAAACTTCCTATCAGTGTCCTGCTGTGGGGCTTCCACCGTCCCTAATTATCTTTCAAGATGTTAAACTTTTAAAAGGGGGAAAGGATTTCAGAAAAGTACGGCTCAACCGCTTTTGAGAATGTTACTTGAAGACAAATTTATACGTGCGGTTCATTTTCGAAGCATCTTTACAATAACGGAATTTTCCGTGTGGAACGCTTGGAGGGTTAATACATAGTGTTTACGAGTTTAAAATATTTTGTTTATAAAGAAAATTGAAAGATGAATCTCTATATAACGAACTTTTTTCGGGATTTAGCGATTTCGTTATATAGAGGTTCAACTGTATTTGCATGGAATTTATATTGTTAATAATATGAAATTAAAATAAGTAAAATAAACATCCAGAGAAATAGGTAAGAAAAGTCTTGTCCTTAAAGGAAGCTCTTATAATTTAAATTTTATTAAATCAGTTAACTTTTTTGCGGCGGGTGTGTCATATATGCACCAGTCTCATACCCCCTTATTGGACAGCAGGCCGTTCGTTCCATGGGAATAGGCAAACTTGTAGAACCAGTATGAAATGCAATTCACCAGTGCATCACTGGGTCGTTGGTGACATTTGGGGAAGATGCATGTATGACACACCCATCTCTACAATGTTTTCCGCTGATCAGTAAGTCATCATAAAAAGATTAATTCTCCAGTCAGGATTTTAGATTTTACACTATGCATTTTTAAGATTTGATTAAATCTGGTTTGGTATTTTCGTGAAAAAAATATCTAGCATTTTCTACACGATGCGATTTTTTATTTTCCTTGAATCACTGTCATTTTTCATAATATAACATTTTTATATGGTAATAGCAATATTTTACATGAATAATTCTTGTCATATAAGTTGGTTTTGCAGCTTGTTTTGTTAATTTCAACGATCTTACTTAGAGGCCTCTTAATATTTTTTCAAGTCACAATTTAATGATTTCAACTTTCCCCATCTCAATTAAAAATAAAAAAAAGCAATTTTTTATGAAGCAATATGTAGCAAATGAACCTACCTACATCTGAATAAATCTTAACATAAAATCATGGATCACATGCGATTGCGAAATTAATTTGGGGGTACATAAGTCTTTCATTATTAGTTATGAGGGGGGGTATACTGAAATATACAGATGCATATATTGCACATGCTATTATGCAAAATCTGGATCACCAGAATCATTAACATATATATCTACAGTGAAATAAAAATTTTTTTTAAAGATTCGCACACTATATCCAATTAAATGCAAAAGATTTTTTATTTTTATAGAGGCTATTACATACTAATGAATCATCACAAATATTGAGTAGATGAAAGTAGCAAGAAATAAAAAGTCTTACTTTTGTTATAAATTTGGTACAGAAAGCGATTGCTTAAAGAAAAAAAGTACGATGGTATTCTCCATTGTATCAGGAAAAACATGTGAAATTAAAGGGGAACTGTAATGTTTAAGTTCACTTGCATAAAAACAGAGAATGAATTTTAAACAATACATTAGTTTCAAATCAAAATAGATATAAATCAGTTAAGTTTAGAACAAATGTGAGGAATATAAAGCTTTGAACATTTATTTCTTCTCCACATTTATATTGATTATTTCTTTTTAATTCTCACTTAGAATATTTTCTGTTGAAAGTTATGTATTAACACGCTAGAATGATGCATAATATTTTCCCGGATAAAGGGACAAAATCACTCATGAAAGACTCCTAACATTAAAGGAAAAATCTAAGAAAAAAACTGACTCAATGTAAAATAACTTCAAACAGATAAAATAAAAAAACATTTTCTTGCAAAGAAAATTTGAAAAGTAGAGCATCAGAGGCATATTAATAAAAAATCATGTGAATTTAGAAACAATTTGCAAAAATATATACAAATATAGAAATGACAAACAGTTTTAGACACCATAGTAATTATATAGTAAAAATATATTCTAGATTATATGTTAAAAATATTAAATTAAAATAATTCATTCATTCAATATTCAAAAATAATTTCAATCCAATAAAATAAAAAAGGAACATTTACTTGTAAAGAAAATAGGAAAAGTAAAGTATTTGAGGCATATTATTACATAAAAAATGCATATGACATGAACAGTTTAGACACCATAATAATTATATAGCAAATATAGGATGTTAAAAATATATATACATTAGTAAATACACTTACCTATAAATGATCAGAAAAAAATCTTTTCATGGAATATATCATTAATGAGGCAACATACTGATTAGTTTCAAATTTTGAATCATTTGCATTTGTGACGATATTATTTAAATTATTAATTATATTATTTTTATGCATATGCATTAAAATTCAATATTATGCTATGGTAAAAATATCTAAAAATCAAACAAAAGTTTTGAAATTTAAAGAATAACATTTTACATACTTTGAATGCTAAAATCTTTATGAAAATAATTTAAACAAATAATGTAAATAAATAATTTTTCTTCAAATAATAGTTATATGAACAATTAAATGCACAATGAATAGCATCCGAATCGATAATTGAATATTTAAATAAATAAAACAGAAAAATATAAAAAGCAAACATTAATTTAATAGGCCTTAAATTTCTTCATTTTTCGGTTATGCTTCATAGTTAAAATTTCTTCACTGCGCTTTTTTGAATAATTATTTATAAGCATATATTCCCAAATGTAACGAATACTTTTTTAAAATATGAAAATGCAGGGGAATGTTACAATTTACACAAGATGAATGAAACGAATGCAAGACATTCCACAACTCGTGTAATTCCAGATATGCTTGTAAAGCAAGATAATTGGCAATCAACTTTAAGAAACTTCGATTCGAATGTTTTCGATATTAACAAATTAAAAATGAAATAGTGTTGAAATGACTTTCATAACAATATCTGTGGGCATTTTTAAACCTCCTCTATCCAGAAGTCTCGAATATTTTCAGAGTCGAAATTAATCTGCTTAACTAAAACAAATGTATTCTTGCAATCGGAGCATTCAAATTTTATATTATGCACACAATATCCCGCTATATACATTAAAGCTTGATACTCTTCTATTGAAATATCCTCTGATTTATTTCTAATGTTTAATATTTCGTTGAAATCTGTAATATCTACTTTAACATGAAATATCTCACCTGAATGATTTGAAATTAAATTTTTTAGTGAGATAGTACCATATTTATCTGAGTGCAAAGTTAACACACTTTTAATGCACAACTTTTTTTCAGCTTGCAAAATTTCCTGCACAGTGACATGATAATTTGCTCCAGACATTCGTCTATATTGCCCAAATCTGGCTTCTAAATTATCAGTTTGGAACTTAACAGTTAAAACATATTTGAAATTCTGCTCCGTCAAAAGATACTTTATTTGCTCTGGGATGGTATTTACCGTATGCCTCAAAGTAAAAAATGTTTCCTCGCTTAAACAACCTTCTCGTTTATTTTGTTTTAAATTTTTCCAGCAGTCCAGCCACTGAACAAATTTTGAAAAAAAAAGTGAATCTATCATCATCCATTGATGAAAAAGGAACACTGTTTCTCAATTTAAGATTTTGACCCTTAGTTGGATTTTTAATATTCATTATTTGCCAGAAATCTAAAATACATTTGATGAATATTGCAGTGTCCCTAAACATTTCTGGGTAGCCTAATTTATCTTTTAATACATTAAGTGCAGTCACATTGCTTTCTTCAAAAATTTTTACAACTAATTTAACATTTTGTTTCTGAAAATTTGTTGGGTTTAAAGCTTTTAAACATAATTTAGGAGCTAATTTAGCAATAATGTTCATTTCTTCATTATAAATAATGATGAAAAAGATGCTTTTCGGATTTGAGAAAATTCTGAAGGATCAGGATACATTAAAGAAGAATCAGCATCCTTCTGATTTAACCAATTATTTCGTATAGATATGATAAGATGTACTGAATCAAAAATAAGATATAATTTTTTTTCATTATTAGCTGGATTCTGAATAACACTCTTTTTGGTACCATTACACAATTTAGAAAAACAATTTCTATTTACTCTGTTATTATCACTTACAATGCAAACTGAAAAAAACCTACCTTTTCCATTAGTGACAAAATTTCTAAAGTCATAGAATACAAGTCTTCAGCATTCATGATCTTTACAGGGTTCAATGATACTATTTCTTTCTTTTTACTCAATAAAGAAGAGTATGGAAAACATTGAATCATAGTAGCTGCTTCTCATTTCTCGGTAAATCCAATGATTTTATTACATTTATATGTAATCGCTGATTTGATGAAAATTTTACAAATTTGTAATATTACCTGTTTCTCATGGTCTTTCAGTTCTTTACAGCTACCTCGTATAGATAATTTTCATTAGCCAGAGTTAACAAACCTGGAATAACATTTAATCCAGATGCAACTCTGTAATTCTCACACTAGGAAGAATTATGTTCCCCTTATCTCTTACATAGGAACATATGGTAGATTTAATGTACATGCAGAAAGAAAAACAATTAAATTACTGCTATACTTATTGCCATGTTTATTCAAATTTAATAATTTCATTTGCTGCCTCGAAATTTTCAGCATTACAGTTTTCAATATACTTTTCCCATGATTAAATAGATATAACATGATGAGGAACAGAATTAATGGAACAGATTTCTTCAAAAACATTTACTGTATTAAGAATATTCAACCATTCGCTGAAATATGATAACCTAGGAGGATTATTAAGAATTTTTCCAACAGAAGGTATATTTAATTCAGGATTATTATTAAATATAACAATAGAGAGATCTGTATTTATTTCAGGGATTTTAAAATAGAAGGACAATTTACACAATTCATAAAAAGAAATGTTATGCAACTTTCACAATCATGTTTCAGAACATTATTTTTAAGAAATCAGATATGGGATTTTCTCGCATTAGCAGATTTTCTTTTAAACATTCAAAACTGGTAATTTCGTCTTTCTTAATGAAATTAGTAAACAGTTGTTCGTCTAATTGTTTCATTTTTTCCTGTTGAATTGTCACCAAGCGTTCTTTAATTTTTTCATTCAAGTAGGATGGACAACCAGGGAAAATGCAAGGATATACATTCTCTGATAATTTTGGATACACTCTAGGTATTTATATAACAGTACCAGTCTTGTCTGTAATTTTATCTTTTCTCACAGTGAAAGATTCAGGGAAATGTTTAATGTACACTACACTATTGTTAGTATTTTTAAAATCCCTAGGAATTTTCTTTTTCCAAGTTTGTAACAACTGTTCATCTTTTGGGAAACGAAACACATGAAACATACGGCTGCCCCGGTTTATTAGAGGAACAATTTGGTACACAACAATAACAAGGCATTATTATGAAATGTGTGCAGCTTTAGGTTAAGTTATTAATAATATTTTTCAGTTAATTAAGATTTGTGACAGAATAAACAAAATACTAATTTTACACTTATAAACACTAATTTCTCTTTTTACAAATAATCAAGAATGTTGGCATATATGCATCAGTTTATTGTATCGTGTTCTCAAGACTCAAAAGAAAAAAAAAATCAATGACAAGAATAAAAAGTTATACAGTAATATAAATATCATTCCCTTTACTTTATGGTTAATAAAGAAATCCTGAGTAATCCTTTTCCAAGAAAATCCAGTCAATTTATCCTGAGTAATGAATATAAATACACGTGGGAAAATCTATCAACTACTTCAGCATACAAGATGGAAGTGTGAATGCAATCGTTTTCTCCCGCCAAATACTTCCCTCCTTTGATCACGTGACTACTTTCAGGTCACTCCAGTGTCAGAGCTTACTCTTTCTAGAAAGCTTTGGTATAGCTCAGTGGTAGAGTATTCGACTGCAGATCGAGAGGTCCTCGGTTCAAACCCGGGTGTTCTCTTCTTCAGGGAAGTGAAGAGAAATATTTTTTTTGAGAATTTCGAAGGCGGCAATGATCTGTCCCATTCTGTATATTTCTAGATAAAGCAATTTCGCATCCGTGACGGTGTGTGCGCACATCGTAAAAATTCACCCTCATCCTAATTCTCTAACGCCCCAAAAGAAGTATAACTTCAAAAATATTTAAGCTTAAGAAATTTGCATTACCTTTGCAAACTAAATTCATGAAGATTATTCTGTTTTAAAAATCTAAAGGAATATAGTCATTTTAGCTCTAAAACATTAAATAATATTAACCCCAACACAATTTGGCATTTTTTTTTTCACTTTAAGCCTAAGTTCCTGCTATGTAAAAATACAACATCTGCATTCAGAAAATACATAGAAAGATAAATTTGCAATGAGATTAAATTATTCCCTTTCTACAATAATTTAGTTTATTACAATATAAGTAACTGAAATCCATTTTAAAGGTGTTTGTGGTAAAAACAAATTGATTACATCAAGAATTTGATTATGTAATTATTTATTATTTTGAAAATTTTGGGATGAATACAATAACACAAATGAAAATATAAAGAACAATATAAACACAGAAAAAATTAACATTTATATATTTAAATGTTACATTCAATTCTTCCACCAGTCTAGAAGTACACATTTAAATGTTGCAATCAAAGAAACGAAAACACATACCATTCCTTTACATTAATTTTAAGAAAATAAAAAGTACTGTGTTTTAAGTATAACACAGCTATAAAAATTTAAAATATTCTAATAAAAAAAAGTTGAACTTTACGAGAAAAAATTATCCCTCCTTGCCGGCCAAAAGCAAAAGTTATTCCCCCTATTCTAAATTTTAAAAAATAGAAAGTACTTCTTAGTCTGAATAGTTATTATTTAATAGTACAGTACTAATTTAATTCTGCTTGCTTTATAAGAAGCATAATTATTCAAAAGTTCTTAATCAATGTCACTTAAAGAAAAACCTTTTCATTTACAACTAATATCATGCTTGGAATACATGCACAATACAGGAAAATCGATAAAGAATGAGAAAATTCCCCATCAGCATTTGTTTCTCATAAACAATAAGGAAACTAAACAAAATTTTTAAATATTTGTATCAATTGAAACAAGTTGAGGCTATTTTTCAAAGCAAGATTTAATGTAGTGTATATGAAATATTAACTCTAGATGACGTATTCAGCTAAAAAATAGTAAATTTTTTAATTCTTTAGGTAGACAAAATTTTACAGCCAAAAATGGAGAAACAAGAAAAATCTTATATTTTAATATATACACAAATTGTGCAACACATAATTTTATCAGACAATATTTATTACAGTTCAGACAAACATTAGAACACATTTTACTACCAAATATTTTTATGAAAAATTCAAAAAATGAACCATAACCATGAATTCAAAAATGAATCATACACATTGAAATGACTTATACAAAATGTGTGTGAATTTTATGTTTCTTAATCCAATTTAAACTGGTTTGGTGTTGCAAATGTTAATGCTCTAACAGGTTGTCGTGATGGTCTCATAGCCTTTGCCGATCGGTCAGTGAATGGTAAAGGAACATTTGTTATGGGCTGGAAAGAAAATAAAAGTTTTTATTAAAGCTACAACACATAAATTAAGGAATAATATATGTTTTGAATGGTATTAAAAATGCATAATATTTAGTTTTAAATAATACATATGTGCCACAAAAACATTTTATGATACAATTATATTAGATTATATAAATATGTATTAATTACTCATTTAGCAGGCAATAACCAATGACAAAATTTAATGAATGATATATACATATAGTAATTTTTTAAAGCAGCAAAGTATTTATATTAAGAAATGAATGGATAATAAGGTAATCATAACATATAATGAGGGTAAAATTTATTTATAACCAAAAAAATTCACTTTTTTACCAACATTGAATTGACAATCAATTAATTGCTAAATTATATTAATTTGAATAACTAATAACAAAAAAAGAAAACAAATGAACCACAACTTGTGGAACTAAGTGTTTGTGCATTAAAGGAATATTCTAGAGTTAAAATCACTAATGTTTGGATCTGAAACTGCATGCTCATTCCAGAGTTGCGATGATTGATCGTAAAATTTCTTATACTATAGTATTGTTCACCTCTTAAAATGCCAGTGGCATTTTGTTTAACAGTGTTACATGCAAACATTATAAATTGTAGAAAATCACCTAAATTTTTCAGTTCTATATATGTCAACATATATACCACAAAATCCGGCATATAATGCACACCCATACTTTCAGGCTACAATTTTTAACTTTTAGGTATATTCGACGTATAACGTGCACCCCCTTTTTTACAAAGGGAACCTGAAATGTATATGCAAGGCTCTTATATTTTTAAGTCATTTATTCGAGATATTATCCCAGTCTTTTGAAAGATATTTAGTATATTTCTAGAAGAAATCTAATTTCTTTTGAATAAACAGTATTATAGTCTATATAGAAGTCTATTTTTTTTATAATGCTCATCATTTTTTTTATTTTTGAAGCTATCATTTTTATACCCGGCATATAACGTGCACCCATAAATTTCGATCTTATTTTTTGTGTTTAAAGTGCGCATTATATGTCACATTTTACGGTACATATATAAACAGTCAAAAGTTTTATTTCAGTGCTCCAGTAAGTTGTCTGAGACTGGTATGGCATTGCAATGTAGTGGATGATGTTACACAATTTGGAGGGCTGGAACAAGTATCAATTTGAAGAATGTTCTACAACTTGTGATTGTTACTTGAAAAGTACTATTTTAAAAGAATTTCTTCAAGCAGAACTTTGTCACTTCATGTGCTTCAGCTGTCAGTAAAGCTTCTGTTAATTCAAAAAACTATGCCTGTGATGATGATATGTTTATTTCCATGCATATATTTTGCAAATCTTCCAAGATTGATTTGAATGCCATGGAAAGGTTATAAGGTATGAGAAATGGAAAGTGTCCTATTGAACATTGATTTTGATAATAGCTTAACATACTGAACTATGCTACAGTACATCCCTGGTGCAATAAAATCATTTTCTAATTATATCATAGATTTGATTTCCATTAGCAGCTTTGAGAACAGCATTCTTGATATTAGGAGAAACGGCTTTCTTAAAATGTTGATAACATTTATTAGAAATAGGGGGGGACCAGAATCCAAAAGGATACATAAGCTTTTTATCCATCTCAGTTATGTATCAGGTTTACAGATATCTTTGCAGCATATGGGAGATTTCCCTTACATTTGGTTTCATTTATTAAGATGTTTCAACTTATTTTTCTTTCATTTCTGCAGCTCAGAAACTGACTGGATTGGTCATGGCAATCAATAATTGTGCATTGCCACCAACCACAAGTTGGAGTAGGTGAAGAATGACAAATATGGTTTGGTCTATTGAAATTTTCCTGATAGGGTTGAATAACACTGTTTTGAAAAATCACCCCCTCCCCCGAGTTCTGATATCATTCTTGCAGATAATTACATAAAAAAACCCCTGAATCCAAATATGACCCACATTTTGGATACAGACCCCCCCATTTTTATTACTTTGCAATACTTTTATAGTCAAGCATTTCATTTGGAAAGAGGGGGGGGGGAATTATTTAAACCATTAAATGTTTTCTGAGGGGCTAAAGACACATGAAAGGTCCCAACATGAACATTTGTAGCAAGCAAGGGGACCCCCCTCCCCAACTTAAAAAAAAAACCACACACACCATTTGGCCATAAGAACACAAATTTAAAACTTCCCTTTGATGAGTCTAGAAATGGTCTCCATTTGTGTGGATCACACACACACACGGTATATATATCTTCAGTTCTCTCAATGATGGACCTCATAATTTTGAACCATGATCAAGCGAGGATGACCCCCAAGCTGGCAACCTATTCTCCAAATTTCCACTTGACACCACTGGGAAAACTGAGTTTCAACAGATTTAACATGCATTAACTGTTCTACATGGTGGTTCTTCAGTGGAACTAAAGATCAAAAGTATGACATATTTAGCCAGGAGTTCCTGACCGTAACAACTAGTCTACCTTAGCCACCAGAGAACCTGACAGTGGATGTAATTCAAAAGTAACAGTCAGTGAAATGATAGAAGGATTTTACTAAACCATGAGCACTGCAAAAGGTATTGATTTACAGGTACCATAAAGTCATTTGGTCAAACTGATGTAAGAAGTAGTGCAGTACATTTTTGGAGCCCAATCCTTGTCCTGATCTCCAACTGGAGTAAAAATGATAAGCAGTTTTAAGAAGTGGAGAAAAGGGTTTTTAGTGGTATTTTTAAAGTCAATTCACCAGCAGAAGCTATTAGGATGGTTTTTACACTTGTGCAGCATAATAAAATTAAAAAATAAATCAATGCTCAGTATTGATAATAACTAAACCTCACACAATATAATTTCTTTTAAGAAGCCAGAGGAAAATATTTAGATAACTCAACAAAATTTAACCAACTTGGAATTACAGAATCACTCCATAGAATGCCACACAGTTGTTTCTCTGATCACAAAACATGTACTGAGGGAAGGTAATAAAACACCACTACAATGATAAGAGCCATGAACTTTAAGATGTGCTAAACTAGGAGATTAACTATCCAAACAAAGCGTATGAGTTATTCAGAGTGGCAACATTGTATGGAGGGTCTTCTCTAAACCTCTCTCCTCAATCACTTATAGCCAAAATTTTTAATTGAGCTGTTTGTAGTGAAGAAGGATGCGGGGAGTACTAAAAGATGGAATATGTAGAAAATAAGAGAAACAAATTGCAGAAAATAAACAGATGAACATTTTTATTGATTTTTTTTATTTAAGGGGATAGGAGGATCTGCCTTGCAACAAATGTTCATGATTTAGAAATTTTTACCACTATTGTCCCTCAGCTGACAATTAACAGTTAAAAACGATCTACCCCTTACTCTCCAATTAAATTCATACCCATCCAAACAGTGATAAAAATAGGAAGAGGGTGTATTGAGAAAACAGTGGGTAATGGGGCAAAACGAGACTTGTATTCGAATTCAGGAGGTCATTTAATAAGAATGTGCAAAAAAAAGGTGTCAGGGCCATATTTTATGCAACACTGTAACCATTGAAAATTGCATTTCTTTCTTTGTAGTAATGAACAACAAGTGTCACACAAAGGTATTTACCTTGGAGACAAATTGGTCAATTATCAATTATTCTCCATCATGCAATTTTTTCAGCAGCTCAGCTGGAAAAAAAAAATGGCGGAACAATCCATCATTCTTGCCCCAAGACGCAGAGGGGAAGATAAAGTATTTTCAACTCCATTTTGCACCATATCTTCCAACTATGGTCACTGCAAATCTCTAAAATTCATTTTTTCTTGTTTCAGTATTTGCTGAACTTAAATCAATTCTAAATATAAGGGGAATTAAGTCAGGCTCTTCCAACATGTCATCAGTACAATATTTGGTAATCTTTTAAACCTACATTGTTAAATTTTTTTTGCTTCAGTTCCTTGATGTATAATTGCACTATTTGACAAAATCAGCTGTAATCCTTTTTTCATCCTTGTTTTGATTTTGATTTGTATTAATGTTGCACTTTAACAAAGAGTTATTGACAATAAATCTCAATTTTAAATCACACTCAAATGCATTAGATCCTCTACACAGCAAATCTTTATTGTCAGCAAGTCACGGTCCTAAGTTTGTTACCATAATTAAATGACTACTAATCATCTTTGAACATTCTAGGGCTAATTTCGTGGCTAAGTCATAAAAAGCTCTCTGAATATATGATTGTATGCTCTTTCCAGTCTGCAGTGACCCACATTTTAGTTGTTCCTCTGCCTTTTTCATACATTTTTGTCGATCATTGAAAATTTCTCTTCAGCTCAGACTGATTTACAAATCTGTTTTTGCAGTATCAAGAAAGAAAAATGCACTGGTTAAGCTTAAGTCTCATTTTTTTTTTTGTATCTCCTCATGTACTAGGATCTTCCCTGGTTTCCCCATGGATTCCATAGTTGCTAACACGCATGTGATACAGCAGCCGCAACTGACTTGGCTTTTTCACATATTTTTGTCTTTCTTGATTCTAAAAAATACATGCAAAGTAAGTTATTTCCTGAAAAATCCTTGTTTAAAAGGGCATTTTCTGTTAATAAGACAGAAAGGGCTTTATCCAATTTTAAGTCTTCATCAGAATATCTATGTGCTAAACAAGCAGTATAAGTATAATCTTGAAGAAAGTAAATAAATTGTAACTTGACATACCAGTCATTAACCAGTTTGTAAGAATTTGAAAGTTAATTTGCTATCATTTGAATCTATATGTGAGCACAGTGTATAGACAATTACACTGAATTTCTAATAGTTTAAAATTCAAACATTTTATCATTCAGAACTACTGCTTTTTGCCATAGAATCAGATCTGAAGTGTTCTTTTTTATCCTAAGTCCTTTTGGAATCTGCATTTCGATGTAAAAGTCAAGGACTTTTTTAAAAATTGCAGTAGAAATATATCATATTGACTGTTTTACTTTGGTGTATTCTAAAGACCTTAATTATCTGAATGTAGAAGTATTCTTTAATTTTGTCTACTTTTGGCATCAGCCTTCCTCCTCTTGTTACACACAATACCCCAGCAATTCTTATACAAGACATTGCCATGATATCTTATGTCCAACGCTGGTAATTGCTTGACTCAATTCCAGGGCTTTACAGTAGTTTAGTCTGGGACAATTAAAATTTATTACTACAGAAAAATGCCTTTATTTTCAGGGTCAGCACTTGACTTGGACCTACTTTACTTTTCTTCTTTGAATGGTGTACCTTGTTGAATCAATGAAAATGAACTGTAACCATAACCATCATTGTAACAGAACAGCAAAGATTTTTAGGCCACAAAAATAAAGAATTTTTCTAAGTTTAAAAGAAACTTTATTTTTAATTTAAACAAAAACTAAACATGAAAAAAATAATGAATTTTAATAACACAAAATATTTTATTGAAAGTTTTCAAATTCAATAAAAAGAAGTTCAATAGTTAAAAGAAACTTTGAAAGTAATTTTATTTATTTGCTTTTACATACATGATAATCAGACTAGGATTCTTACTGATTAATAAATTAACAGTGTGCCAATTTTCAAAGTACAGAACTCAAAATTGTCTTAGATTCTAGAAAATGTATTAATTTCAAATATTTTTTCTTTTAAAGCTAAATATGGTGAAGGGTTTAAGGTAAATATATTGAAGGTTTGCCCACCTGTTTAAGAAACAAATCATCTGGGAGCATTATGCTTCCCTTGATGATTGCATTAACTTTTTTGAGTTGTTGAATGGATAATGGAGTGATTATGTATAACAAATGATTAGCTTCATCAGCTGCTCTAACCAAACCTTAAAAAAAAATCACAAATTAAATTTTAAAGGAAATATATGCTTACTCATAATGTTTCTTTAAAAGTAGATAAAAACAAGTCTTAACAATATTGAAAAATATTTGGAAAATTAAAAAGAAAATAAATACAGTCTGGATAGAAAGGGGAAAAAAATGCATTAAAAATAAATGTTAAATAAGTATTGACTAAACCATAATCATTTGAACATAAAAATTACCATTTAATTATTAAATATTAGTATCAGAAGATATTTTTGTAACTACACAAGGGCAAAATAAGAAAAAAATTAAAAGTTACTATCAGTATATCACAAGGATGAATCTGCAGTGTCAAATTGTCAATTCTTACTTAAAGAAAAATGATTTCGTATTTCAAGGATGATTTTTAAAATAAATGCGAAAAATAACTTACCAAATCCTATGCATTCATTAAGAGGTTCATCAAATAAGGTCCTAGGTAGTTCTGGTTGTACACTATCCAACATCTTAAAAAAATTAGTCATAATCAGATTTTACTTTTTAAAAAAACACAGGCTAATAACAAGACAACAGAGAATAACTGGACTTACAAAAGATTGATGAACATAACACAGAGCAACATAACTACAATGTATAGCTTCTATTAATCGTTGAGGAGGGATTTTCTTGCCCATGACATAGATAGCAATGTTATCCCAACAAACACTGAGAAAAAAAATTATTAAAAACATCCATCAGTAAACAGGTGAGCATACAAATTTTTTTTATCAATATCTTAAGATTAATTTTTAAAATTAATTAAAATCTGAAACTTTTGATATTTAAAAAAAACTATATTCCTGAGGAAACATTTAGATAATTTTAAGCGAATATATTATTTGTATCATTCCGTCTTCTATGTAAAAATACAGTCAGACCTCACTTTAATGAAGTTGCTAAGTACAGAAAAAAAGTTTGTTATATAGAGGTTAGTCTTTCAATATACTTTATAAACCCACATAAAACAAATTTTAAATTCATAAACACTATATATTTAAAAAAAAAGTAATCATTCACATCTTTTTGTAAATTAATATATATATATTTTATAGATCTTACTTATCCAAAAAAACAAAACACCAGCAAGGAAAACAAGAACAAAGAATGTAGAGGAGTACACTGTGTATTTTCAACATTAAAAAAATAATTTTATATTAAAATTAATGAATTTTAAAGACATTTTCTAATTTAAAGCAGAAGAGTAATTTTAAACATACATTACGACATATGTCCTTAAATTTAATTACTGACAAAAATCTGCTAATTTTTGTTCGAGTTGTTTTGTATGCCTCACATCTTTGCAATGCACCAAAAATTCCTTCAGGCAGATTTTTCCATGTCTTTTGTTAAATTTTTTCAAGCCATCCATTGTTGCCTAGACATTGGTCATATCCCAAAGCCTTCGCAAATTGAAGAGTTTCTCTATTAGGAAAGGTTCAGAGATTGGAACATTTTTATCTTGCATTGTATGTATCCACTCCAAAACTGCCTCATCGACATCTTCATATAGACACATGTTCTTACACATTTTGAATAAAAATTCGATTAATCATAATTTTGAAACTTATCTCGATTTTTTATAATAGTTGATAAGCTGTTTGGAAGAAAATCAAATTATTAAGCAAAATCCTTTTTCTTGGCGCCTTTATCTACTCATGGAAGAATTAAAATTTTGTTTGTTTGATGCTCAAGCACTTAGGTTTTGACATTTTCGAGCTACAAGAAACAAAGTTACCAGTACAACTTATCAACACAACAAATGAACAGACTAGTTAAAGGACACTGGGTCATGAAACAACTCCAATGTGGGTGAAAGGGGATATTGAAGGTGTTTCTAGTGAACTGGACAATGGGAATTAAAGGTTGCACTTCTTGGCAGACACATAGAATTTTATTGCTCTCAGGGAGTTAGGCCCCTAATAAAACCAGTTCATGATTTATGACCTCAATAAAATGGGTTAAAAGAGAGAATAACTTGTAATGTCCTGGAATACTTTAAAAATAGGGAGAAAAAAAAATTGCATCACAAAAAAAGTTCATTATATAGAAAATGCACTTTTGCTATTGGGAAGTTATTTCATGAAGAAAATCATTAAATGTTTTTGGTTCCAGGAAAAAGTTTGCTACACAGAACTGTACTAAAAAAAATAGGCAATGATAAAATGAAATGGATCTATGATTAACAAGTCACACAAGAGAGTAATTATTTAATCAAAAGCAACTAATTTTCATGAAATCCTCTAGAAATAATTTAATTGAAATTTGAATTTAAATGCATAGATATATACGTTAGTGTACAAACATACAGTCTGACTGCATTAATACACAATAGGGGTCTATGGTTACTTAAGCAACAGCTATGTAAATTATGAATTCATAACTAAAAATGAAACAACAATTTAAGTTCCAATATTGATGAGTTTCCCATGTCATTTTCAGATTGTTAAGAAATAAAAATAAAACCTTTACTTTTGGATATTAAAATATTTAAAGAAATTTCATTGTTTTACTTACAAATCCTCTACAGATAATAATTTTTTTTGGTATTTTGTCTCTTCTTAATCTCTTTCAAGACAAATTTTATTTGGTGTGCCCAAACCTAAGAATCATGTAGCACAAAACAATTAAATAATAATTCAGCTGCTTCCAGGGCCTTGGAATAAGATACTGGAACCTAAAACATCTTACTCATTATCCAACTCCTTTTCACCTAGAACATTTTTAACAATGTCTTTTCCTTCGATTATTTTTGGTAGCTATTCTTTTTTTCATTATCAATGTTATCAAGAAATCGGCAAAGTTAATTCTATTATTGTAGCTACCCACATAATGTAGATTAAGATAAATCAAGTTTAATGGAAATTTCTTTTCTTTTTCCTTTTAGAATTCATTTCATCTTATTGAGTTTTTCTTCAGTTGTATATATAAGCCTTTGATCTACATTTATATTTTATAACAACCAAATATTAATAGTTCTTAAAATCTGAGACACAAAGTGATTGAAAATGCAGGTAATCTCATTGATTGAAAAAATATCTACACAATAAAATAATCCATACTGGAACACTTCACTTTTCAAGAAATAGCAATCCATATATACATATATAAAGAATTTTCCTTTCATAACAGGAAGTTGTGATATTTCCTGAACAACAGATTAATGTGAATTTTGTAAAATATAAAATAAGAATTCTGACATCACAATATTTAGGAATGATATACCATGCTTATCAAAGGAATCATGGTAAAACCATGTATTAAGCAGACTTATGTTAAAGGAGTCCAACTGTATATATATCATTTAGGTTAATTTTATATGTTTAAAGTTTCTAATATAGAGGAAAAAACTCAAGGGAGCTAAATACTTACCAAACAGGAGGACATGCATTTATATAAGTGAGTGGCATATAAGAATCTTGGCATTGACCTAAGTAAGCTAACAGTGCATAATTCCTCCGTTCCTTTGACAGGAGAGAGGGTGCTTTATTTCTACAACGGGAAAATAATCATCTTTACAAATGCTTATTTATGTATAATAATTTATACACAATGTATATACATTTTCTTATGTAATTTCACTTTCTCATAATTGCATTTTGTTAGCCATTCTTTTATTATATACACAGTGATTCGCTAGCAAACTTGCAAGGTGTATAGGGGTACAGAGACAATTCAGAATCCTATATGAATGCAGGGTCATAAATGGTGTAGTTGAGAGCTATGGTTCAAAAAAGCAGGAGAAAAGAACAGAAACAGCAACACATAAATGGGACAGAAAACATTTTATTGGAAGGTTATACTACAACAGGTGATAGAAATTATGACCAGAAGTCATCTAGGCAGGCTTGACAAAGGCACAGAATTCCTTATGTTCTGGAAGATTCCTGGTATGTCACATATTCTCCCGGCAACTACAGACATTCGAGCAATGAGGTCTTAACTGAAGCACACACAACCAGCATCTCAAATACCAAAAATAACCAGTCTCACATAACCTTCTGATCACATTTGCAAAGTTCGTGTGATGTGAAACATGCCAGTTTAGGTAATGTTCCTGGTACAACTGCCAAGTGCTTATTACAATCCACATCTCCATACATTATCATCATGTCAACAGCTCGTTTGAATATGAGTTCATCCTACTACATATGGAAATGGATTGCAAATGACCATTTCGAGTAGGACTGGTGTTCACAAAACCTTTCGTTCAGCACTACAAGACTGCTCAGGGTTAATCTTCCAGAACATCAGGAATTCCATGCAGTGTTGCTGTCGGACTTGCTAGACAATTTCTGGTTGTAATTTCAAATACCTGTAGTAATACAACTGTTTTATAAAATGTTTTCTGACCCATAATGTGTTGCTGTTTCTACTTTTCTCTTCACTTTTGAAGCATAGATCACAACTACAGCATTTGCGCCCCCAAAACACCCTACAAGTTTCTTGGTCTGGTAGTAAATCCCTCAGTATAATGTATGTATTATGTTTTTTTTATGTTTCAACGAATTATTTAGTTTTAAGTTACATTTATAGCAATTTAATGTATGATTAATGATATATATGCATCTGTATAACAGTTTAGGAATGTAATATATGTTGTTTCAAGATAAAAAATGTTAAAATCAATCAAATAAGAATAAAAATATACAGAAGTTAGCAATAATCATAACCGAAAAATGCTCAAAATTGCCACTGAACAATTTTTCACATAACTTTTTAAAACAAATTAATACTCTACCGCAGCTACACAATGGCAAATTGATGACAGCTCATTATTAATTACGGTTGAAGATTGCCTTTGAGCTGGCACTGCACTCTTTTTGATTTCCATACAATATAAGAATTTTGATGTCAAGTTATATATTTTATGTATTACAGCCTACTTTACTTCACAAAAATATCAATTAAAAAAATATTTTCTATTCTGCAACCTATCAGTTACCAGGTAATTATATCAATCAAGTTAATGATTTGCAAACCATTAAATTCAAGCAACTGATTGAATGTATACAGTTAAGCAAAACAAAGGCTATTACCTATGGACCACATAATTTCAAAGCATGGTCAAAAAACAGATACCTGAGCTGGCATCTCTATCTTCACACTCTACGCAAACTCAAAGGTTTAAAGAGAGCTATCAAATTCAATGCGCATAAGCATAAACTACATGATGTACCATCAGGACTCGAATCCAAAACACTCAAAACAATGATGGCCAAGAACTTGTGATCACGACCACTCAGTTGTAGCAACCAACATAATTTAAAAATAAAATCAAGTGATGATAATCCCGCTTAAGCTGTTATTTCTCTTGATTTTCAAACACTGAAACGCATGTTTCGATTTTCTTGGAAACCTTTTGAAAGCTGAACAAAAACAAAAGTCGGTGAGGGATAATATTACATGTGTTCTAGTATGCCCCTCCCCCCCTGCTTCATTATAGCAAACAGATACAAATTATTAAATATTTCTTCAGTAGTATTAAAATTAAAACCCAAAACTTGACAGCAAGCTCAAAATCCTGACCACTGCAGCTGCTGAAATTAAAGCAAACAAGCTTATTTAATCGATTAACGGTCGCATAATTTTGAAGAAAATGGTCATAAAAGTACCTATTTTTTTATTCAGGAAAATTATATAAAATTAAATGCACATTCAATATATGTATTTATTTTTAAATTTTGGGTAAAGTTTTAGCTAGAAATACAAACAAATTTTTTTTAAGAAAAGCCAATATTTAAGGGTATTATGACAGAAGAGAAAAAGCAAGAGAAAGAGAAAAAAAGCAAAGAGAAAAAAATTTTAAAAAAAGTATTTTAAACATTAAAGGAGAATTTTAATATACTTATGCATAATGTAAAAACACATTAGTAATTTTTCCTTGTGAGATAAATTTCAAAGCATGAGATAAAAAGGCCAACATCACTCAGTAATAGTACAGATTTATCATCACTGCTTTCAGATTCATTAACTGAACTTTCAAAACAATCAATTATTTCAGAACCACTCTCAGATTCATTTATATTTGAAGTAGAATCCAATTCACTTTATGACTAATTCCATAATGCATAAAAAATATATATTTTTTTTTATCACAGAACACAGCCCACGTGTATTCAAGGAAAGTGGAACTAAGTAACTGAACTCAGGTTATAAAAATATATCGCTAATATATATGTTTGATTGTGCTAACATCTAGTTTAAAATAAAACAACTATCTCTAAACACTTTACTACTAATAATCTGGTATTGCCATCTGGTGAGAAATAAATATGATTAAGGGTATAAGAAATAAACAGTTTTAATCTTTTTAGCACGTTACTTTTGAACACTCCAGCCCAGAAATATCTTGGGCACGAGAAATAAAGGGGGAAATTTCACCCTGTGCTTTTGACAGAAGTGAGAAGGAAGGAGTTAATAGAATAATTTTAAATTCATCAACACACACAAACAAAATAAAATAGAGATTTAAAAGTAATGGAAAAATTAGGAAGCATAGTTAAAATAATTAAAAAAAAAAAATGTCCATAACAACTTTTTTCTTGCAGGAATCTGTATATGAGAGACTCCATTTGGAAGAATATTTTTCACAAATGAGGAACAACTTTCAGTTGGTGTTAATTCAATTAACATTGTAGGATTCACATTTTTCTTTACGTCATTAAAAATAATTTCTCCAATACCTGAAAATAGAATAAATTTTAATAAATACAGTATTTTATTACATTTTGGTTAGTAAAAGTTTATAAATCTGGTCTTTAATATACATAAGTTTAAAAATTTTCTTCATTTTCAGTGACATAATAAACAAAACATCATTCATTAATACATTGCATCTGTTTATGAAGCAACAACAGACTGAATCTCATAATAAAATTAGGCAATTTGCAATGAGAATCTTATTACATATATATATATATATAAATTGAAATTTATCATGCTAAAAAAATTATATTTTTTTACCATCAAGCCAGCCCATGGTATTTACAAACAAAGCCTCTTGTGGAAATTTAACATTGAAAAGCTGCATTAAAGTTTCAACACTTTTCTTAAGCATGGGTGGGGAAGCACCATTGATTGATCCAATAAAAATCATTCTATAAATGAAAATATGTCACATTTTACAAAAGTATTAACAAATTTCTGTGTATTGTATTTTCCTGTATATAAACCGCAGAAGACATGTTAAAAAGTTTCAAATTGTGTGCGTATTATACGCCGCTGCGGATAATTAGATAAAAAACATTCATCAGAAAAGCTTAACAATAAAGTTTTGAAAGAAATACCATTTATGTTATATAAAATAAATAAAAATTAGCAATAATAGGTTCTGCAATTCGGCTGAAGTATTTCAGCTACAATCAGTTTTGACCAATTACATTCAAGAATTAATTTGGTTCCTCAGAAAGATATTAGTTGCTAGTCGCTAGCGTCATTTTGCATTCTGTCTTGACCTGAGCTGTTTCGTCCTGAAAACATTCAAGTTCAAATATCATCATATTGAAACGAAAGCGTGTAAATTACACAGCAGATTTTGAAATAAACTTTATAGAGAAGGCTACCAAAATAGAAAATCGGGAAACTGTAAGATTGTTTAACGTTGACGAATCTAATATTCAATTGTGGAGAAAAACAAGGCTAATTTTGAAAAATGCGACCCAAAGCTTTTAAATTATGAAGCACAACTGAATGAGAATGTTAAAAATGCCTGGAAGTCCACATTTGCAACTAATACATGAAGGATTGACAAAGAAATTACAGCCTTTAGATGTCGGAATTAACAGACATTTAAATGGAAAGTTCAGAAGTAACAGGAAATATAAATATCCGATGGAAAAAAGAATTTCACACACACACACAAAATTCTGTATAAATTATTACTTATAATTTTGATCATATTGTGTATTCCTTTCCTTTTTTTTTTTTTTAAAAAAAACTTTCTGACACTACATTATAGGCAGTATATATTTTGAATTATTTGCCAACTTTTTATTATTTTTTTACTTGAAAAAAAAGGCTCTGTGAATAATACGCTGCTGCGGATTATATACAGGAAAATACAGTACTACAAATTCAGTAATCATAAATGATGCCCTACAAATACATTTTCTTTATTTCACTTAGTTATATATATGTCTTTCTACTTTATTTTAGAATTGAATTAACACAATTGACATACTATTATCAAAGAAAGGTATATAATGTAATAACTATATTTACAGATTTATTTTAAAATTCAATGTTTATCGTGTATTTAATATTCATTATTGATATGCTTAACTAAACAGATGTTCTTTAACCCTTTCAGGACAAACGTCCCATATGCGGGCTGGCATGAAACACTGTTAGCTACTGAGCGAAAACTGGCATGAAACACTGTTAGCTCGCTGGCAAGCCAGCGTGCTTCTCCCTCTACAGGTTGAACGATTCGTACGTGCATCAAGCACCTGGAACATTTTTTACGCTCAGTTTTTTAGCAATAGATGGCATCCTATGTGCATAAGATTTGAGATACATGGAGATCTGACCTACTCGAAATCAGAGAAATATTACTCACATACACATGGTATTTGTTTTATAAACATAAGGGTAAGGGAATGTTTTCGAATTGAGAGCTTTACGACTGTTCTAGAATGAACATGTGTTTTTTGTTTATAGATTTGTTTTTGCTAAAGCATTTGATTTGGATTTGCAATCTAGTTTTTAAGTTAGTTTAACCGTCCTACCCTATTGAAAAAATGTCACATTTAACCTTTCATTAAGATTTACTTTAAGCTATAAGAAATATTTGTACAATTCATTTTACACATTTTTTAAAAAATTTCTAATGGCAGATTATGAACATTTACAACAGAGAACAAGTATTTTGAAAAAGAACATAGGATACAACAACAACAACAAAAAGCTGAAATAGAGTATTAATCCAACATATATCAAGCCTCCCAGTAACACTCAGCGAGAAAAGTCTAGCACAGAGTAGGACAGTGGAGAAAATGTGCAGAGTCCATGACCTCTCCAGAGCTAGCAACCGCTCTACGCCTTGGGCCATTACACAAATTCTGGATAGCATGCTTCCAAGACTTATGAGAAACGTGGTTATAGAGGAGCATGGGCTTTGATAGATCTTTTAATAAAATGGCAGGGGATAGGAGAAATTTTCTGCATGATTAAAGCCCCCTTTTTAGCCAGAAAGTCAGGTTTCTCATTATCTGGAACCCACTGGAGGACTATAGTTTTGTCAAGTGATGCCAGGTTTTTAAGATAATGACAATCTAATGCATCCTGTGTTATGGAATTATTATTAGAAATAATATCCAACAGAGCAGTTCTGGAATCACTGAGGGTAACAGCTCTTGTGAATTTTTCCAAGTGGCACCACAGCTGGGACATAGCTGTGTGAATCATAGCAATTTTCCCATCAAACACAGTACTTCAGGCCACGAGGGTGTAGAAAGAAAAAAAATTGAAGAAAACTCTGGCACCTGCATTAGAGCTATCAGACAGGAGGGATCCATCAGTAAAAACCTAAAGTCACTCTGGTTCTGGGTAAAGAATATTTAATACTTCGAAAGCGAGGGCTCTCAAAATAAGAGGTATCCATATTACTTTTAGTTACCTTTTGACCCAGGTCAAGATTACCCTAGAAAGGCTTCAAACTTATTGGATTTTGTAGTGGAGGGAGTAATTTAATTCAAGATTTACACCAAGTGAATTTTTTTAACTAGAAAGCCCATCTATGTCTTTAGATTTCTAGTTGTCAGCTCAGTGGCTCAAAGTAGCTTGCCTGCTTTGTGAACCCAAGATTGCGGGTTTGATAGTGACTGGAGTCAAATGATTTTCTGGATGCAAAAACTGTAGGCATGCATATCATGATTATGTGGCATGTAAAAGATCTCTGGTAATCTCAGAAAAATTAAATTATGGTAATATTTAGCAGCTGATGAGAACTTCAATCAAAATTAATTCAAGTGTCCAAATTTGGCAGTGAGAACCGCCACTAGATGGTACCCCCATGAAATAGCTCTCACATTTGAGGACTAGAAGTGTCTTTAAAGACTTAGTTGGTAAAATGCAATCCATTAAAGAAAAAGAAATCTAGATCTTGATCGACTTCGGTTCCAGAGTGAAAAACATCCAGGTACTCTAATGATCTTTTCCCAAAGAATTAAGGCCTTCTCTTGAATTACGGTCATATATATCCGTGTTGCTTAAACTCATGAGTTATGTGCCCTGGATGTATACATCCATAGTTCTAAAATAGGATTTTTGCTGTTATCAGTTGAATTATATAATCAACAAGTATGAGGTTAACCCTTTATTGACCAACGGTACTTATAAGTATCACTCACTTTAAAATTATGCAGAATAACCATTTGTACGAATATTCTGACGATATTTAGCAGGAATATTCTTTGAAATCCACTCTTCCAAGGTATATGGCAGTACAGGCTCTATGATGAGTATTTCAGCAGGAAAGTCGAACTGTTTTATAGGAGAAATTGTGTTTTCAGCTGAAGGCATTTTCAGTGGATTGCGAGGATTATCATTTTTGTCCCGAAAAAATAGTTAATGTCAAAATTTTAGTGTCTTACTCTTTTTATATGTAAATTAAGACCTTAGAAAACGATTTGAATATTTATTTTAAGTGAACAGTGTATATAATTAATTTTACAGTTGAATCTTTAATTAATTAGCTCTAATTAAATTTCCCAAAGTGGAGTATTTTGTTTATGTATATCTTTTAATTTGAATGTAGTGATTAAAAAAAAATACCCCATGAAAAAAACTACAGTAAATCATAATGTGGTCGATAAAGGGTTAAAGGCCTTATGGCTAGTCAACATAAGCATGGCATCTATTGAGGTAGTCTTTACTGCCCCAGCAACAATAAATAAGGACTGATTTTGGATTTTTCCAGAATATTAAATACATTTTTCCTGGCCACAACAAGTGGTTCACTGCACTAAGTCTGAAGGGAAAGAATCAACATGTGATAGGTTTGTCCAGTAGAGCCTCATCTTGCCCCAGAAAGGCATTTACGAACATTAAATCTCTTTGTGGCATGGCTGGAAATGTCCTCTACATGAGGCTTCCATGTTAGTTTCTGGCCAAGCATTACTCCCAGATATTTAAATTTATTACACAAGGGAATTTGGGTACCTTAATACATCAGCTGAAGATCCAAATTTCAAAAGTGGCAAAGAGTTTAATCTCTATGCTTTTCACTGGGTTTTCTTTTTTAGAAACTGCCCAGAAGACCAAATCATCAGCATACAAGCCACTTGACGACAAGAGTTTCTCTTATATTCGAAATCAAATAATTAATATAGATACTAAAAAGGGAGTGGCTACTAACAGCTCCCTGTGGGAGGCCAGTTTTTAGATTTTGACAGTGCATTACTGTACCTGACTCTGCAAGAATGCTGACACAGGAAGCCTTGAATCCAATTATACAGGCATGCTTTAATACCTAGTTTTGACAGCCTCAGTAGAAGGCACTCTCGCCATACATTGTCATAAGCAGACATGGTCAATAAGAGTTGCTGTCAGGACCTGTCTGTTATCCAGGGTGACCTTGACAAATTGATTCAGAAGGGCAACATATTCATTAGTAGATCTGGAGCTTCTGAACTCCACCTGCTCCCCAGCAAGAAATCTGCTAGTTTCTAGGTAGCAGTTAAATCTATTCAAATTATTTTCTCCATCACCTTTTCTGCAATAATTATCTATAGTAACAGAGATTATTGGATCTTTATCCTTCTTATGTATGAGTATAATGATACAGATTTGTCATTAAGCTGGTACAATTAGATTGAAAAAGATCCAAACCATTTTAAATGCCCTCGGACCAAGATGGGAGAAACTTGGGGAATGGATTCCATCTCTACCAAGTGATTTACCACAAGGAAGGCTTCTTAGAGCATAGGTCAGTTTGCTTTGAGTAATGGGTGCTTCAAAAATTGAGTCAGTACTAGATTCAAGTTCTGACTGCAGGAGTATGGGTTTTTTTTTTTTTTTTTTGTTGTTTAACCTCTGGAAGAATGTATTTTTGCTATTGGCACCAAAGAAATGCTGTGCAAAAGCTTCAAATTCATTAAATGAAGGTCATTTACTGCTAATTAAGGCCTTCCTAAAGCCTACAGTTTGTTTTCTCCAAGCCTGAACATCGCAAGGACAAAAAAAGTTATTAGTTATTACTTTTTGAAAAAATTAATAAAATTTTAATTCGCATGCACCATTATAATTTCATTTTTAATAACATTATTTTCTATTATAAACAAGATTTAGAATAAATATCTACATTTTCTTGACAAATAAATGCTTGGTGAAATGCAGATTTACTTTGTTTTTCTATACTTCACAGGGAAACTTTCTTTACATCTTCCTCATTTAAGTGTAGTAACTTCTTGTTTATTGTGTGACATTTCTATAATTCTTCGTGAAACGTATTCCAATTTTCTTTAGTAAAAAAAGCTCTTAGAAGGTTTGTGTTCATTGTATGATGCACAAAAACAACAAAAGCATTAATTACAGCTACAATGTGGACCTAATTCACAGGGTAGGTTTGAATTTGTAAGTAATCAATTTTTTCTCGCATCAAGCAATCAGGGTAACTTTACTCTGCAGCAATGATTGATCATACATGATACTTGTATGTAACAAACCAAATGGAGAAGAGCAAAAGCAGACACCATTTATTGACCAATCATTCAAATTAAGTCAAGACATCTACATTTCTGAAAGTGTACATAATTAAAGGAATGCATATTTCTGAAGAATACATAACAATCAGAATCAAAATCTGTGGAAGATATGGAGAGATCAATTTTAGAAATGGGTCAAATCGACTCATAAAGGATAGAAAGATCAATGGAAAAGGCAAAAATCTTGCAAAGCATCCCTGTAACACAAATATTTTCAGTAAAGTAATTTGGGCTACACATTTATGGATTAAACATTATTATCTTTTACTCAAAGCTTGAACAAACTTATCAAGAAAAACAACATGAGGGTTGTTAATGATGGATCTTGTAATTATGAGCCACAATCAAATGACAAGGAGAACAAAAAAGTTAGCACCCAACTCTCTGAAATTCAAAATCAAACTGATATGAAGGATTTAGGTATTCAAAGAATTAATCTCTATCAGTCCCTCTACATGGTGGACAAGAATGAGGAGAAAAAATAAAAGTTAAAAATAGCTTGTTTTTAAAGCATTGAAAAATATACAACTTGATAAATTTATATAACATATGTAAATATAGAATATGAGAAACTATAGAATAGCCTTCATACTTACAAATATATATATATAATTTTAAAATCTCAAACAAAATTCTTAAAACATTTAAAATTTCAAATATGCACTGCTAAGAAATGTGAAATATGAAATAAGCTTAACATTTATCATAAATTAAAAAAAAACTTTCTTTTAAGTGATCTTGTTTAATAACCTAAAAATTATATTAACCATCCAAAATTCAGTTTCACAATACACACAAAGAAAATGCAGGAGAGTATTAATAAATGAACATTGATTCGAATTTGCAATTTATTTTGTCAAATGAAATAATAATGAAGGTATATGTGTAATACAATTGCCGAACCACATAATGGCAAATAGAAATTTTAATAAAAAAATTGAACCTACCTATATGGTGTTCTCAGATGACTGAATGGAGGACCTATAAAAGAAATATTAATCATAATTAAACACTGCAACAAAATTGTGTAGTATACTATTACAGTATTAACAGAATCTGTCTTTAAATTATATTTTTCTGACCAATTCCAACCTCAATTCTTTAAAAATCAACGCAGTATTAAACATATTGCAATACATTCCACAGAAATGTAAATATGGATTAGGGAAGGGGGAACACCTCTTTAATGAAAATTTATTAGAAACACAAGCATTGTCTAACATTTTCCCTCAGACTAAAAAAAAAAAAACAGGCTATAAAATGTTAATGTTATTAGCATCCATATAACTTCTTCAATAAAACATCTAATTATGTTTCAAATGAGCATAATAATTTAGAAGGGGGGAAAAACTATTTTAAAGCTGTAATAGTTATGCTACATTACAGCCCTTTTTAAAGATTATTACAATTTTCCTTTTGTAGTTATCTTAAAAAAAAAATAAATAAATACTATTCCGTATAAAAGTACTTTTAAGGCCTGAGTACAACACAAGCTATAATTATCCAAGAAAGGTATATAGTTAAATAAAAAAGAATGTAATTTTCCCTTAAAAACATACACTATATTTATTATATTTAGAAAGATTTAAAAAATGCTATAAAATTAGATAAATTAATAACAGCTTTTCACTTAGTTTTTTTCTTTTTACGTAGTTGAACGAATAGTGTATTCCATCTCGTTTCACTCTCTCAAAACAGTAAATAACTTTATTAAAATTTATCATTAAATCAATTATCAGGATAGCTTAATTTGATATCATAAAAACAGGAAAAATAAATTATTGCTGTCTAAGATACTAAGTTCAAATTAAAAAGAAAATGTTCAGAAACATACATGAATTAATATATAAGTATATGAATATATGCATATGTATATTGCAATAACAAAAAAAAATAAAGAGAACTTAAATAATTCAATATGTATAAATGCCACACTGATTTATTATTTTTTCATTTAAGACAAAAGTGAATTTCAAGACAATCGAGTAATTTCAACTTCGAACACTAAAAAATTATCTTAAAATTTTTCAAAGAAAAATCCAGTCCTCCCCCTTTTTATTCTGTTATTGTAGTTAGAACAAATGTTATTAAGAAGCACACAAATATATATATATTAAAAATAAATAAGTATATCGAATTCAACAAATTTCTTACTGATGATTATGACACAAATTAGCATAAAATCCGGCATATAAAGCTAACTTTTAATACAAAAAAAAAAAAAAAATAACATCAAAATTTATGGGTACCTATCATACGCAGGGTATAAAAATAAGAGCTTTGAAAATAAAAAAAGATGAGAATAGAAAGAAATTAAACTTCTAAATAGATCAAGAAATACTGTTCTTTTTAAAACTGACATTCCTTATGAACTTAAGAGTTGTAGTTTTAGAAGTATACTATTTTTTTTATATAAAGCTTGTAATAATACCTCGAACAAATGATTACAAAACATAAGAGCAATGTGCACATACATTTTAGGTTTCTTTGCAAAAAAAAAAGGGGGTGAGTGTTATACATCGAATTTTACAGTACTTAAGTTATAACTCTTTTAAAATAAATATTTTAAATAAGATACTGAAAACTACCTAATAAAGGTTCAGTTATTTTAGTCAAGCTTACAACTCCAGGTGGCGTAAATTCACTTTGACCTGGATCAGCATCCAGGAGATATACTGCATCACACCTAAACAAAATATTATTACAATGAATACAAATATCTTCTTTTTAATAAAATATGTTAATATAAATTAATTTCCATGAATCTCATCAAAATTACATTGTACATCTATTAATCAAACACACATTTAAATATTATTACAAACTTTGTACTAATTTTTATATAAGCATGGTCTTTTAATTTTCTATAAGAACATGGACAACAAATACCTTTTTATAAAATATACATACACATTCCATTTTTGAACTATAAATTATTCCACAAAAGTTTTCAAAATTACATATTTTTTTTTATCTTTCTAATGAAATACTTTTATATAAATACTTAATCACAGTATAGAAAGGCACATTTCAATTTTTTAAAACAGAAACTGACTTATTATTAACAAATACTTAATCCATCAAAAATGGATATATTTCAGAAGTTGAGTACAATCAAGAGAATAAGATATATGATATGATGTATATTTATGATACACTTTGTACAGAAAATAAAACTATAATCCTTAAATTTATTATTCTATAAATTAAGAGTTAATGCAAATTGAAAAAATGCCACAACACAGTTTGATATCATAGATATTTTAATGCTCCCTATAATTATTTAGAAAAATAATCTATTTCATTAAAGAAATTAACATAATATTTTTCTCATGCAACTTCTTTGCAATAAGTAGATTGATGAATGGTTCACTCACTTATTTAAGGTAGTATTTATCAGATATTGTAATAAAATTGATTTTCCTGCATTCTGTGGTCCATACACCAAAATACGAGGTCCATGAGTTTCATTATCTGAAACTAATTTTACACGCTTTCAGTAATCAACATTCACAATAAAAAAAGTAAAAACTATAAATTCAGAAGTCAGATATTTACTCAAAATATTCATAATTACAAAATATTAAGAGAAAAAATTAAATAAAGATAAAAGAAAATGTCTTTCTTTTTATAACATAATTCTGCAATAATTTATAAATCTGTATTACCTTTAAGAAATCATTAAGTTAGGAAACGTTTTTAAGTATTATAACAATAAAAAGTGGTTACTTTTTTTAAACTAAAAATCACATTTAACTCAAAATGAAATCAATGCATGATGTACAAACATTATAATTTTTCAGTCTAAATAATTATAATAAGGACATATAATTTTAATTTACTATATATGACTTATATTTTCAATTGATTTCACATTGCAAGGTAAGAACAATAGTTATTATGATGCAAAATTTGAATACTGAAAAATGCTGTTTTCTAAGGTGCATGTGGCCAACAATAAATAGATTAACTTCAAAGTAATATATATTTCAATATACAACATTAACATGATACAAATTATTTAATCATTGTTTATCTTTGTTATTTTTAATATTTGAGGGAAAAGAAAGAAATATTGCAATAGATTAAATTTTGAAAATTAAAAGTATTTTTTTTAAAAAATAGAGAAACCCAGCAATTATTATTCCCCATACAGAGTTATAATTAATTCTATGCAAATTATGTCAAAAGAATTTTTTTTAACATTTTGCATTAATTTTCATTTTTTTAAAGGAATAAGGTGTTTTTAAAAGAGTTAAAATTAATTCAAATGAATTATTTTTTAATTTGACTAAAATTACAAAAGTACCTATTTAACTCCATTAGAAAGAATATAATAAGGAAGATATGATTTTTGGAAGAATGTAATACACATTGGTATATGAAAAGAACATATAAATGTTTATCGTTACATTAACATTAATAATAGGCCATGGTTTGAAATAGCACTAAAATCAAATATAATGCTGGGAAACATCGCCCAAAACTTTACTAAACAAGTTCCCAAAATGGGTATAAAAACTATGGGTGTACAATAAGTGCACAAGGTCAAGAAAACTGAGTTGGGTACAGTAGACTTTGGCCCTCATAGGCTGTCGTACCATTGAGTTTAGTTTATAGAATAATTTATCAAAAGACATTGATTTTTACTAATTTTTTCTCTCTCCAATCCTTAGCTAAGATTTTTGTTTATTTCTATTGGTCCTGTTACCTATATTGAGAGAACCAAATGATCAGGAATTTGTTTAGCTACATAGAGGGCATATTCAGATATTTTTGATCACCAAATTTTAATGTTGACAATGTAATATACACCAATAAAAAATCTTACTCTTTTACATACAGTTCAATATATGGACCATTTTCTAAAAACACAGTAGGACACTCTGAATAACTTTACAATTTTAATCACAGCCAGACAAAAATCAGTATTATTCTTATTAATTCATACATAATTATATTATGATATTCATGAATTAGTGATCAACATAATTATTATCTAAAAACAAAAAAAAATTCATTTTTCTTTTCCTAATTGATTTTTAATCATAATCATAAATTTGAAGTAACTTAAAATTTTGGTTGAAAGTTTCCAAGTCATTCATTATTTTCTATTAATGTCATATTTATAAGCAACCAGATGACAAATGTTGATGGACATAATTTGAATTATAAGTGTTTAGGAACACACTTGTACCTCAGCTACGACTACATTTTCAAAACTTCCACCAATTACTTCAAGCCTCAGAAGATTTTAATATGTATCAGCCCCACTGTGTACCAAAAAGCAGAACTGATCATGCAAATTAACTGCAGTAGTGAATATTAAACCAAAATTTTCAAATATATATATATACTTGATCTTTCACACCAATTCATATTTTAATGCAATTACTTTTTCCATATAATTTTAAGTCCAAATTTTTCACCTAAAATTGCAAAGTCTGTTGGAGCAGTTTGCTAATATGACATTTAATTATTTAACTCTTTATCCCACAACGTTATTATTTATTTATCCAATGTATGTGCCTGGCTTCTTAATCATGTCACACAAGGCTAAAAAAGAAAAATATGAATTGTGTTTGTATGGAAATAATCTAATATATGATACCTTCTTGTTTTTCTTCAGATATGTCTGAAATTAATGGACAAATTAAAATTTTAAGCTTATGCTATTTAAACCAATAATTACCTAATTGATAACAAATAAATATCTATATTGAGAAAATTATTAAAAGTTAATCAAAGCCTATTTTAATAAAATTAATCCACCAACATCAAAATTTAGTTCCTTTTAACCAGTAAGATACTAGTTTTGCCTTGGTGAAAATTGCAAATATTAAGGGTACCCCATTAATGTTTATTATATTTGAAAACTTACAATACAATAAATTGCATAAAAGTTGAGAACTCTTTGCATAGTCTACTACAAATATATACAAATTACAAAATTTATGTTAACCTACACACACATTACTGTGAATATATAAAATAGTAGGCATTTTCACTAATATCAAAAGTGAAAAATACAAAATTGATGCAGCTTAAAAATAAACTTTGATACAAAAGTGGTTCAGGCAATATAAATTCGTTACTAAGTTTCAAGAAAATGTTATTAAATCATTGATTCACAAAAAATTAAACAGGATTAATTTAAAAGAAAAACATTTTTTTAATAACACATTGAAATCATGAAATATATTTTACAAAAACATTATTAAACATTTTTAGTCTATACAGAAGGGGATGACAGAAAATGCACAAAAAGTAACCATTAGACCAGGATAAAGATAACAGTGCGGTTTCGTTAATTATGCAAGTTTGCATGCAATAAGATTTGAAACTATCACATTTTATATAGAATGTTTTGTATTACAAATAATTTCTTAACATTGCATGCACTAATAAGAATTCATTCTCCACTACCTTTTATTAAGAATATTGTATTACAAATAACATTAATTACATTATAGATATCTTTAATTCAGCTATCAAAATAAAACTATAATAAAATATATATATTTTTCCATAACTTTAAAATTTGAATAGCCTCATCCATTCACACACACACAAAATTTCAATTAAAAATGTATAATTCTTACCTGACGTTAGGATGGCTTTAATAACTTCTTTTGCAATCAGCTTATAATCAGAATTTATAATAATTACATTTTTCGTCTCAGTACTACATAAGTCTAAAGGCTGTGGTGAACAGTCTAAAACATTTACAATCTGTTCTGTATTACGACTATTTTTTAGATGGACAGCCTTTGGTGAATACAATTCTAAAAACTGTAAAGGAAGAGGAAGCAATGCTTTTTCCAAAATAAGAACAATGGTACGGGGACCAATATTATCCAAAAATTCTTGCACATCTTTTTCTTCTTCATTAAGTAACAGCAATTGCAACTTCTTATTAAATGCCTCAATTGTAGACATGTGAGTAGATTTCAGGCTAGATACTTTTCTCCATCCCATACTTTCAGTACTGAATACATTAACGCTTTCTCCCTCTTTAAGTTTATGACCAAAAATTGAAGCATATCCAAGCTGTGCTGTGACTTTGACATATCCACAAAGAGTTACTGATGCAGGATGCTGAAGTGAAACAACTTCCATCAATCTTGAAGGAATGCGTATTACTCTTTGGGAGAGAGAAAATAAAATTAATATTCAGAAAATACTTCGAGATTTATAAAGTAAAAAAATCCTACATTAAAAGTAAAGCAAATAATAATTTTTTTAAAACATGAAATTTTTCCATTGGTAACTATACAGAGTCAGAAATAACCACAGTAAAACCAAGGTTTTCAAAAACTAGAGTGTGTGAATGAGGAACATCTTATTAAAAAACCCAACACTGTAAGATAATAATCTACAACATTTTCTCCTATGGGACTTTTTCCTAGCAAAAACATTAAACATACAAGATAAGTCTTATTGAGCAATTCAAGAACAGGTATTTTAATGATACATAATTCAATACCAATGACCAATTCAGTAAAGAAATCTTCAAATTTTAAATATCTGTTAAAATGTTCACAAAATCATGAACATTCATATAATCCTTAAAAAAAGAATTAACTCTTGACTTCCTTCTAATTTACATTTATCACATGAAAGAAAGAAGTCATACTAAATATCTATATACATATAAAACACATTTGTTGTCTGTCTGTTCCCTTATAACTCAAGATCCAGACAACCAAATGATGTCAAATTTGGTACACATACACAAAATTACATGGGGAAGGTTCTTAAACAGGTTTCGTTCCATCCCAACCTCACTCTGGTCTCCTCCAGCCAAAAGTAGTGTCCCATGTGCCTGTTCTGAGCCATGGGTACATTTTAGAGAAAACTTTACTAAACAAAAGCGGTAAGTAAATGCAATACTTCTTTGTTATCTGCAAGCAAATATCACATTACTTGCTACATTATTACATTCCATTTCTTTATTCATAGGAATACATTGTCATATTTTGCTACAGTCATGCCTATGAGAAAAAGGGGGAGTCCGGGAAGGAAAACAATCAAGTCAAAAGCAGTAGAGCGTACACGTGCAGCAGAAGCTCCTGATGAAAAAAGAGCAAGACTCCAGGAAGATCAGGCCCGCCAGTCTTACGCGAGCAGCCGAAACTCCAGAACAGTATCAAGTGTGACTACAGTCACAACAAGTTTGCCAGAATGCATCCGAGCAGCTGAAACATCTGAGCAAAGGCAATCACGTCTCCTTGAAGATCAGGTCTGCCACAGAGTTGCCCGAGCAACTGAAACACCTATTCAGCATGTGGTATGTCTTCTTGGCTTAAGAAAACAGAGAAATGCTGCCATCACTTTGAAATGGAAAGCCCAAATGCATGATGGTTTCACGTACGACCCAAGATATGAATATGAAAGCAATAATCTTCTTGACATTGGCAGAATGTCAAATGTTTGTCTAAAGTGTAGTGCACTTAAGTGGAAAGGAGAAACTCCAGGCATGTGCTGCTCCAGTGGTAAAGCCTAACTGCCACCAGAACCATTGTGCAGTCTGTTGAAGGGTGAAACTGCACAATCAAAGGACTTTGTGAGAAACATATTAGACTATTCAATAATATGTTTGCCATGACTTCCTTCAAGTATGTTGTCCTGAATAATGGGTGGACACCAGCATTCAAGGTCCAAGGCCAAGTGTACCACCATGCAGGACCTCTTCATCCAGCCAATGCTGAAGACAGCAAATATCTCCAAATTTACTTCTTGGGAGAAGATGAGCAAGTGCAAAGACGACTGGATTTGCTTGACAGTCCTGTTGTCCTCAAACTGCAAAGAATGCTGCATCAGCATAACAGCTATGTGGTCATTTAAAATTGCTGCTGAGATAATGGATAACACTCAAGTGGACTACAGAATCAAAATTTCTGGCAAAGCACCATTAAAGGAACACAAAGGCAGATTCAATGCACCATCTGTTAGTGAAGTGGCCATCACGATTGCTGGAGAGCTATGTGATCGTAGGGACATTGTGCTGCATTCAAGAAGTTGCTCACAAACGCCACTTCAAAGGATTCAAGACACTCACAGGTCATGTGATCCACGTAAGTACCCTCTGCTATTTGTTAGAGGAGAAGATGGCTATGATTTGAATATCAAAGATGTAAACAAGGCCACCAGCAATGACTAATATGCATATTGCATGATGCAAAAAGTCAACAAATTCAATACACTCCTCAGATGCCCACGCCTTTTCCAGCAACACATATAGTGGATATGTATACTAAGGTTGAGAATGAGAGATTGCATTTCATCAGACTCAACCAAACAAAACTTAGAGCTGAGGACTATGGTGCACTATTGAAGGCATTAAGGAATGACAACAATGTGACTTCTGAAAATCTTGACAAATTAGGGGTGCTGCCTTCATCCTTCACTGGAGGGCCCCATTACATGCATGAATATGCACAGGATGGAATGACCTATGTGCATCATAGAGGCACACTTGATCTTTTCATCACCTTCACATGCAACCCAAGCTGGCCAAAGATAACAGTTGAATTGCTTCCAGGACAAGTGGCAGCAGATCGTGTTGACTTGGTTGTCAGGGTGTTTCAACAAAAAGTTAAAAGAATGATGCATGTCATCAAGGATGTCAAGTGTTTGGAAAAGTAGCCTGTTTCATGTACTCCATTGAGTGGCAAAAGCAAGGACTGCCACACATGCATCTCTTGGTTTGGTCCAAAGCAGCCAAAATTCACCCAGACCAAGTAGACAACATTATGTGCAGAAATTCCAGACAAAGAAGATCCCATTCTGTAGGATGTTGTCACAAAAAACATAATTCATGGACCTTTCTGCAATAGGAATCGCAAGGCAACATGCATTGTTGATGGCAAGTGCAGTAAGAGGTTTTTCAGGCAAATGTTACAAGAGTGTTCATCAAATGTTATCCCCTGTACCGTTGCCAAAAACCAGGTGATGGTGGCCATGTTACCCCTGGTAGAACACCAGAATCTGGAATGTTGGAGAATGTTGACAACTCTTGGGTTGAATCCTATTCTCCATTACTCTGCAGAATCTTCAAAGCACACATAAATGTGGAGTACTGCAACTCAGTCAAAAGCATCAAGTACATTTGTAAGTATGTTACCAAGGGAAGTGATGCAGCCATGTTTGCTGTTGCAAATGAAATACCGAACAGGCTTGATGAGGTTACCACTTATCAACAAGGACGACACATTAGTAGCAGTGAGGCGCCTGCTCAACTTTCCCATCCATCAAAAGTATCCAACAGTTGTTCACTTGGCAGTACATCTTGAAGGAGGCCAAAGAGTATACTATGAAACAGGACAGTCAATAGCACATTTGACTGACACTCCACCAAATACTACATTAACAACCTTTTTTGATCTCTGCAAAACAGACCCTCTAGCAAAAACATTGCTGTATTCTGAGGTTCCTAGACATTTTTGCTGGGATGCCAGTCAAAAGGTCTGGAAAATCCGAAAAAAAGGTGCACCTCTTGCAGACTTCCCGGGATATGTGACAGACAATGCCTTGGGAAGAGTGTACACTGTTCATCCTAACAGAAGCATTCCACATGCGCCGCCTGTTGCACCATGTTCGAAGACCAACATCATTTGAAGATCTCAAAATTGTTATTGTGAGAGAAGAGGATGGTGACATCCTTGAAATTAAGAAATGCAGCACATACACTGAGGCATGCCAAGTCCTGGGACTGCTGGAAGATGATTCTCATTGGTACCAGGCAATGGAAGAGGCAACTGTATCAAAGTCACCAGCACAACTCCATAACCTCTTTGCCATTTTGGTTGCCGTATGTGGCTTAAACAAACCTATCACACTGTGGGAAAATCACAAGGAAAACATGACAGGAATTTTTGCACCAGGCAAGACGAAATAATCCAACAGAAAATATTGAATACTGTGATGCTCTCTTCAGCAATACTCTTCTCATCTTGGAAGATAATATTCTATCTATAACTGGCAACAAGCTGGCACTGTATGGTTTGCCAGAACCAGTGCATGATCAACCTAAATTGACAAGTAAGGATGTCTTGAGGGAAACTAGCTATGATGTTCAAGCATTTCGAGCATTACATGGCAGCAAATGTTCCAAGTCTTACTCCAGATCAGCAGCAAGCCTTTATAGCAGTCACTGGAATGATCGGAAGTGAAAGAGGAGGCATTGTCTTTTTGGATGCACCAGGTGGCACAGGCAAGACTTTTCTACTCAATTTGCTATTGGTTTTTGTGAGGAAAGAGAAAGACATGGCTGTTGCCTCCTCTGGCATAGCAGCAACTCTGCTTGCTGGTGGTCGAACAGCACATTCAGTCTTCAAGTTGCCACTGGACTTGGCCAGATCAGACAGCGCCCCTTGCAATATTTCCGAGGGCACAGGACAGGGACATGTTCTAAAAACCTGCAAGCTAATTGTCTGAGATGAGGCTACCATGAGTCACAGAAATGCTTCCCATGCTCTTGATAAGACATTACAGAATTTACAAGGCAGCTCTGCAATAATGGGTGGAGCCACTGTTGTGCTTGCTGGCGATTTTCGACAAACACTTCCCATAGTCACATGTGGCACACCAGCAGATCAGATCAATGCCTATTTGAAAAATTCTTATCTAACAAACATGCAGTCCCATATTCAGGGTGATTTGTCTGCAGGACAATTTGCAAACAAGTTGCTCCAGATTGGAGATGATAAAGCTCTTCCTTCAACAGGCCTCATCATTATGCCATGTGGTCAAATTGTCAACTCTCCTGACGAACTTCTGTCCAAGGTGTATCCTAACATTCAGCAAAACTTCAAGGATCAGGACTGGCTTTCTCACAGAGCAATTCTGGCAAGCAGAAATGATGTGGTTAAGAAGCTCAATGTCATAATTCAGAAGCAGCTGCCAGGGCAAGAATATGCCTACAAGTCCATAGACTGACTGCATCCTTAATGATGATGAAGCAGTACAATATCCCATTGAGTTCTTGAATTCCATCCAGACTCCTGATTTGCAAGCCCACAACTTGATTCTGAAAGTTGGTGCTCCAATAATGCTGATACGAAATATTGATGCACCCAGGTTGTGCAATGGCACAAGATTAATTGTGAAAAAGCTGATGCAACATGTCATTCAAGCCACAGTACTCACAGGGTGTGTTAAGGGTGAGGATGTCTTCATTCCTTCAGACAATACCATATAATTCAAGAGAATACAGTTCCCTTTGAAACTGTGCTTTGCCATGACAATCAACAAGTCACAGGGCCAGTCTCTTGGGATTGCTGGTATAGACTTGCAGACACCAAGCTTTTCTCATTGGCATTGTATGTGGCCTGCTCCAGAGTTGGCAAAGAGGAAAATCTTTGTACACACTCCAAACGGAACTGCCAAAAATGTTGTCTTATCACATTGCTTTAAGATAAATGTAACCTTTTATTGCATGCAAATAAACAGTTTTCTACGCTTCTAAAGAAAACCTTATTTTAAACCTGAGCAAAGCCGGGTACTTGCAGCTAGTTTACTATATTCATTATTGGTTAACTTTTATTCTCGATTATTATCTCTTAACAAATTGACCATCAAATCAAAGTAAGATTTTTACCTACTCTTAGAAAAAGTAATTGAAGGAAAAAATTCACAGGATCTACATCAAAATTGGTTGGATAAATTTTGTCTTTAAAATAAAAGATTAGATCTTAAGGAACAAAAATAAATAAATAATAAAAATTTAAATGCAAACAATCTACACTATTAAAATCCGAGGGTAAACAAACGTATATCTATCTTTGAATCTATGATGCCTATCTTCTCACGAACTACACGACGCAGAAACTCGCCGAAGGTACCAAAATTTCAGGAAAGGTCCGAGGAATCCGTTTTTACTATTTATATTCCGATTAGTTAAAAAGATATTAATTAAAAATCTCGGAACTTCTTTTTTTTCAGAGGTTTTTAAAACGTGATCTAATTTTTTCATGAGACTCAGACAAAAAATAATTACAGATTCAGAAAGATCATTTACTTCGCCACAATATGATATAATTTGTTTTACAAAAAAATTATATTTTGTATTTTTTACAATTTTTTAAAATGAGTCGAAATCGATACGTTTTTATTAATATGATTTTGAAATTGTTCCGCTTGCATTTTCTTTCGCCCCAATGAAAAAAATATTTCACACTAAAAAAAAATCTTGCTTTTCTCTTTTAGAATCAGTCATTTAAAAAATTTAATGTCAAAAACTGTTTTTTTTTTTTACTATTTTTCAAAAAAATACTCAAAATTTTATTTAAATACTTAATAACTTCTTTATTTATAAAAATAATATCAAGAAACTTTTTTTCCGTGTGTAGAACATTATACGTAATCTGTACAAAGATTGATAAAATATCTTAAAAATTATGGTTTTTTTTTTAAAAAAAAGATCCGTTTTTCGTTCCCTCCCCCTTTTGCGAGAAATATGTAAGCATTACTTTTTTAAAAGTTTTTTGTTTAAAAATTACTGTTGTTTGCAATCGATACATGAAGTTTGAAAGCATTAACTTAAAAATGAAGACCGAAATTTTTTTTAAAACTGTAAAAAGTCACATAATGTGAAATTGAACATATCTTCCTCTTATTTTAAAAATCATTTCAAGGCTTTTCCCCACAGGAACCTGCAGTGTGGAAGTCAAAGGCACTGCTTTATAAAACGGTAGTTTCTACGTTCAAAATCGAAAAGGATATTCAATTTCGGATTGCGTTATTTGTTAAAAGTTAAAAAAAAATTTCGGGCTTCATTTTTAAGTTAATGCCTTGAAACTTCATATTTCGATTGCAAACAACGGTCACTTTTAAACAAAAAATGTAACAAAAATAATGCTTAAATATTTCTCGCAAAAAGGAAAAAAAAAAAATTTTTTTTTAAAAAACCATAATTTTTAATCTGTAAAAAGATTGAAAAATTACTTTTTTTAAAAATTGTGTTTTTCGTTTTTTTTCTCCTGTGTTTGCTAGAAATATTTAAAAATTACTTTTGTTACATTTTTTGTTTAAAAATTACCGTTTGCAATAGATATATGAAGTCTGAACGCATTAACTTAAAAATAAAGCCAGAAAAAAAACTTTTCATTTTTAATTTGTCACAATTCTGTATGACAATGTTATTTTTTTTTTTAAAAAACGACGAAACTTTGCATATAAATAAATGAATTTAAAAAAGGTTTATTGATTATTAAATCATATTTCAGCAAATTACTTTGCATTTTAAAAAATAAAATAATTACTGTAATTATATAAATATTTATATTATACTTTATAAATCTAATTATTAATAAATAATACTTTTTGTAAATTTTGTAAGAAAAAAAAACATTAAATAATATTTTATATAAAAATTAGTCACAAAAAGTTTTATAAAATGATATACAATACATTTTCTAAATAAGATATTACATAATTTATTATAATAATACATAAAATTATTGTTAAAATAATAAATATGTTAGTTTTGTACAACATACTTTTTTTAGTTAGATACGTGTTTGAATTATTTACTAAATACAGTGGAATGAAAAAGGTTAAAATTAAAATAAAATATCAAAATGTTTTTATCAGATCCTTTTTTTTTTATTCAGTACATGTATATACATATATTTAGAGGCTCTCTTTCCCTCATATTGCTTTTTTTCTAACTTATGTATATTTATGTGTTTAATCAAACTTTTAGAAAAAAGCAATAGTTTCAATAGCTGTGTAAATTTTTCTTTTATTTATTACTTATAGAAATTTGATTTTAATAAATATATACATATTTTAAAAGGATTATTTCTATTATTTCATTACTAAATGAATTCTTTATTAATTAAAAAGTACATTCTTTATCATTTTGGATCAAAATACACTCATGTCCATAAATTAAGGATAATTCAGAATCACACAGAGATTGAACTCTAAAATAAAAATTTCACCTGTAGAATTATCACACATCTTGAAGAAGAATATGCAAATTACAGGAAACCACCAGATGGTGTGGATAGTAATCCACAATGACAAGAGTGTAAGAGAGGGGTACATAAGGAATGGTGGCAAAGAAGTAAAATTGTTCACAAGCACTTTAAAAGCCTTTCAGTGCAATAACCGCATAGTTATGGCACAAAGGAAGCATTTGGATGATTTTTTACGTGGTAGAATTATTGGACGACTGGAATGTGGATGTACCCAGCTGGAAATATCCAGAGGAACTTGGAATCGCCCAGAGTGTCATCTCCAGGCTTTGGCAACGATTCCAAGATGATGGTTATGTGAGCAGATGTTACAGCACAGGTCGCCCCCGAGTTACAACGCCGAATGAGGACCGGTATATATATATTTGGCAGTTACTGCCAAAAGAAACAGACGGAGCACAGCATCAGACCTGTCTCGTCAGCTCCCTTCAGCTACCGGTATGACAGTTTCAAGGCAGACCGTGTACAGATGCTTAGGGCACATTGGTCTATATGCTCGTAGGCCTGTCAGATGTGTTCCACTTACCGCAACTCACTGTTGCCTGCAATTAACCTGGAGTAGAGAGCATGCATTGTGGACACCACAACAGTGGTCTTGTGTGGTGTTTTCCTACGAGTCTAGGTTTAGTTTGAAGTCTGATTCTTGCCGGACTTTAATATGGAGAGCGACAGGTACCCGTTACCACCAAGAGAACACCATTGAACGACACCGTAACGGTGGTGCAGGATGGCTCGTTTGGGGAGATATTATTCTTGGTTCCAGAACTGACCTGCATGCTCAGAGTGTAACGATGACAGGCCACATCTATTGGGATGTCACTCTGGAACAACATGTACGTTTGTTTCGGGACGCCATGGGTGCTGAATTTCTGTTTATGGATGACAATGCCCGTCCTCACCGTGCAAACATTGTAGACGAATGCCTTCAATCGGAGGATATCAACTTGTATGGATTGGCCAGCATACTCACCGGACTTGAATCCAATAGAGCATGTGTGGGATATGCTTGGCCGACGAATTGCAGCCTGTCAACCCAAACTTCGGAGGGCATTGCTTGATGAGTGGTGTAATATTCCCCAAGATCAGATTGATAATTTGATACTCAGCATGCCTAGGCGTTGTAAGGCCTGTATTGCATCATTCGGGAGACATACTCCGTATTAACCATCATACTAACCATGTTATACTGTTTTTTGTAAATAGGTTCTTTTTTGAAATTTGCTCCATGGAGTAAAAATTGCAATTTTTATTATGTCAAACATAGAGCATCTTTTTTTCTATTTACCTTTTGTTTAATAAAGAGACTTTACAAATAAGTCAAATTTGTTTTGCTTCTGTCTCTTTCCTTGCCTGAACTTCATTATCCTTAATTTATGGACATGAGTGTACATTTTAGAGACATAAGCTAACTATATGTAACGATTGATTCATGAAAATCTTAAATCTATTTTATTATTTTAGATTCTTAGAAACTGACTATTATTAAAAAATGATGAATGTTTTTTGTTTTACTCATGGCATCAGAGTCGTTTTCTTTTTATTGCTTCACATTAATAATTTTTTTATAAGTCATATATCGAAATTTGAAGCTATATCTTATCTGTGAGAAAGAGGGGAAGATAGAACAATAATTTTACACTTAAAAAACATGTTCGGGCTATATAGAGGGGAAAGAAACCTGTGTTAAATAAAAAAATAAGTTGAATGGAACAAATTTCGAAAAAGGGAAATTTTGTGACACAATTTTAGAAATCACTCACATTGTGCATGTACAAACACACACACAGAAATGCTGGTGTCATGAGGAAAAGAGAAAGCCCGAGCAACACCGGGCTAAGCGATGAAGGGGGGGTGGAAGTCATTTTGAAAAAGAGTATTAGAAGTGCTGATTTTGTGAAGGAAAGGTAAAATTTATGAAAGTAGAGAAAGACCATGCAGCTAGTAAATTGTATATAAAAAGTATGTTTCCTTTATTCATCAATAAATTCCACAAACCAACTGTACATATAATTGAAAAAAATATACAATTTATATTAGTTAAAATTAAATAAAAATTAATCATTCTTTTTATTTTATTAAGTATTATTAACTTATAATTACTTATTATTTTTCTCACACAGTATTTTTTGATTACACACTCTATGTTCCCATTAGTGTTATACGTTTAGAATTCATGCAGTTTTATTTAATGTTGCCAATAGGGTTGCAAGAGTATGCAAGCTTCGAATAATCTAGCTGTTTTTAGATCTTTTGTCTCTTTCAAGTAAGTGTTTTATTTAAATACAGCATTTTTATTTCTTCTAAATCTTTGACAAAAAGGCTAATACAGAAGAAGTATGCACAAGTAAGTGCGAAAATGATGAAAGCATTTGTAAACATTTTTTTAAGTTTTGTAATATCTTGAGTAAGTACTTATAAATGTATTGTATGAAAAAACAATAGCTTAATCAATTTACATTGATTTGGTAATTGTTCAAACAATATTTTAATTTAAATCACTTACCATATTTATTTGAATCTAAGCTGCACTTTTTTCCAATGTTAATGCTACTGAAAATCAGGTGAAGAAAAAGAAATTCATTGGATGGGGCAATTACAGGTTCATGCATGTATTTAAAAGTTTATAATATTGATAAAATAATTAATTATTCACTTCTTAGTTGCCATTTTAAATTTATTTAAACTTTGTAAAATTGGATATTGATAAACCATGTTACACTATTTTTCATTTTTTACAAAAACTTGATGAGAATTTGGGGTGCGGCTTAGAACCGATGGCAGCTTAGATTCGAATAAATACAGTGTTTTAAAAATACATTTACAAGTGAACATTTGATTAAAAAAAGATGCAACCATATACATTGACAGAAATAAAAATCCCAACAAAAAGGAGTTGTGCTAGATTACCAAAATTTGGTAGGTGTGATTACAGATATGAAAAATGACTGATTCAAATTTTATGTTATGTGGCCCTAGTAGCACCATTTTGAGCATGTAAATCAGATGCATTTTAAATATGAGCTGTAATGTTCATGAATGCTATTTATTGCTGAGACTCAACATAGCAAGTTGATGTTAGTCAAGAATGCCTTTAAGACGAAGAAGCTGTTATTAGCAGCTCCCTAAGTTTAAATGAGGTTGTATCAAAAGATTAAGAAAAGGTGGATTTCTTACCACTATGTTGCAGAAAAACTTAATAAGAATGTATCCACTGTGTGTGATTGGAGGCAGCAATGGTCCTAGGAAGTCACTATCTTAAGCTAATAGTGGTCCAACCACACACAAGTCACCACTGATAAAGACCACTGTACTAGTCCCATGGCTGTAGAGCAGTGATCCGCAACCCCCGGTCCGCGGACTGGTCTGTGGATCAAATGGTGCCGGGCTGTCTAAGGAACATTAAACTATTGCCATTTTATTTAAAGTGGTGCACTTCTATCGGATTTGCGCAACTTTTCACAGAAATCCCTTTATATTCCACATTAAATCACTGATTCATTTTTGGTGTAACTATATTTTATTCTGAAGGCATATTTAAATGTAACTAAATTAAAATTGCTAAATCAAAACAATCTAAAATATAAACAATCAACGTGTCCCACCCTCAGCGGTCTGCAGTAAAGTGATCAAACGTTGATTGGTCTGCAGCAATAAAAAGGTTGCGGAGCACTGCTGTAGAGTATCAAAGTGCATCTGCAGCAGAAATTATAGCTTTTGTTGGCATCAGAGTGACACAGTGAACAGTACTAAATTGATTGTTTGAGGAATAGCACTGAGCGAAATACCCTACAACGTTCATATCATTAGCTCCAAAACAACTTCAATAATATCATGCTACAGTTAATTGAAGGATGGAGTGGTGATGCATTGTGTTCTCTGATGAGAGCTGTTTCTGTTTCAGCATCAGTGATGGCTGTATACTGATTAGAAGAAAGCCAAGTCAGTGCCTGCAAACTGCCATTCAGCAGCTTAGATACACTGGCCTGAGAAAATGCTACTATGGTTTATAGAGCAATTTTCCACACACACATTATAACAGGAGCACTCTTGTGGTTATTACATGCACCCTGACTGCAAATTTGTATGCCAGGCTGGTGATTTAAGCTGTTGTACTACTATTTTCAAACATTCGGGAGTCAACAGAATAATGTGCACCCTCATAAAGCCGTTGTAACCCAACATGCTTTATAGAGTGTTGACATGTTTCCTTTGCCTTCTAGATCCCATATCTTTTTCCAATCAAGCCTGAATGGAAAATCATTGGATGACAACTCCAGCATCATCCATCACCTGAATTAAACACCTAAATATTTCCCAACCATGTGCTACAAATATGAATTCTATCCCACAAACAGATATCTGGTCGTAAGACACATTGCATGCATGCTTACATGCTCGCAGTAAAAAAATTCAGGTGGTTACGCCAATTATTAATATACCATCATTGCACATTTTAAATGGCTTTTCATGTGCTTACTTTTTGTCTTAAAACTGCAGTCAATTAAACCTTATCCAGTAAATGCATTGCCAAAGTTTCATTAATCTAGAATAACTTTTTTTTTGGTGTTGGGATGTTTTTCATCAGTGTACATATTGTCTGGAAAATAACATGATATAGCAGCTGGAAAAAAGACAAAATTTTTTAAATTATCATATCGTTGCCTAATTATCAGAATATGTAACTCCTTTTGGATGAACTTTACAGGAGCAAGTAAAAATTGTTTACTTTTACTATGCAAGAGAATTATTTCAATGCAATTATGAATCGAGTAGTAAAAATGATTAAGAAATTTAATTTTACAATTCATTTTTAGATTTTTAGGCTTCAAAATACTCCACTAGATGGCATTAAAAGTATTTTGATATTTTGTGGAGTTAAAAAAACACATTTTGATAATTAGACCAATGACATGCTAAATAAAAATTCAAATGTCACCTTATTTTTCCTTCGGAATCATCTGTATCTTCTTCAATAAAAGAAGTATAAGTTTCATTAAGCGTTTCTACCTAAAAATAAAAATCATAAAAAAAATAAGCTTCAAATAATATAATATATATAAATAAATTATTTTTTCTAGTTAAATTTTTTTTTAATTAATAAAACCTGAGGAATACAGTAAAAATAAACTGATACTAATAGTAGAATAAAAGAAACTGAGAAACTGCATTAGTATTATAAAAATATGCTCCTATGATTTTGTAACAAACAAATCTTAGGAATATTGGCTACAGTCTAGAATGGGACGTTTTTGGATGAAGTTGGCAAGTTTTGGAGGGTAAATATAGTCTTTTGCAGATAACAAAATAAGAAATTTAAACAAAATAATAACAATGTAAAATACAATTTCAATGTTTAGAAATAAAATTACTGTAATTTATGAAGCACAGTGGCTGACTGGTAGTACACCATGCTTCTACGCCACAAGTTTAGGGTTTGAATCCCAGGGTGGGCAAGGCCAACTCAGCCTATCATCCCTGCAGTGGGTCGATAAACGAGTACAATACTTGCTTGAAAATTAAACACTGGGGGTTTTGCATCAAACTGACCATGCACCTCAGCGGCCCAAGGTCACAAAAATTGAGTTGGGCACAGTAGGCATTGGCCCTCATGGGCTGCTGCACCACTGAGTCTAATTTAGTATTATTGGAATTTAGTGAATAAACAGAATCTTAACATTTCTAAAGAAGTAAAGGCTTACTTTTCGTAAGAGTTTTATTGTTCTCAGAAAAAATAAACCTCTTTATCACCAAAAAATATGCAATACTGCTCATTATAGTTTTCTGTATCCTTTTCCATGTGAACTCTCTTAAAATTAGAATAGAAATGAACCCCAAAAGCAGTTGACTTCTAATTGTACTCAAGAAGCTTACCCTTTATAACGCTTCAATCTAAAATAATCGGAAAAGAAATGAAATCACAGTTGGCTTTTTGAACCCACATATTTGTTACTTTTTATTACAACCAATATCCTACCTAATATATTTTCTTTTGTAGATCTCCTGAAGTATTTTTAAATAAATTCATCAGCTAAATTCTTTTCAATCAAATGTTAATTGTTTACCAGCTGCATGGCCCGGTGTTGCACGGGATTTCTATACTTTTATATATATAAATTTTCCCTTTCCTTCACAAAATCAGCACTTCTAATACTCTTTTTCAAAATGAGTTCCACCCCACACCTTCATCCTCTTAGCCCGGCGTTGCTCGGGCTTTTACCGAGTTTACAACTTAAAATTTCCTGCTATGAAAATTTTTCGCTTCTTTTCTTTGTCAGACAGGTTTATTTCCCCCCGGCAGTGTACGAAAATTTTTAAATGCATAACATGTTGTCAAGGAAATTCCCCTTTCTATTTTTGCTATCAGAACTGTCGAGTAAGTGAACAGTGGGACTTTAATATTCACTTACTGTACCTTTTAAAAGATAGTTGTATGTTGAAAACAGTAGAAATTTTTATATTTACAAAATCAAACCAGATTTCAACAATTGGTAATGAAGCGTGTTAAGCAATCACGCTGTGAAATTGTCGGGAAAAAGAAGTGAAAAGACTCAAAATAAAAGGAAGAGTTATTCCTATTGTAAAAATGCTTTATTTGTTAAAAGTTTTAATTTTTTTTCGGGCTTCATTTTTAAGTTAATGTCTTCAAACTTCATATATCGATTGCAAAAAGTAATTTTTAAACAAAAAATGTAACATTTAACATGAAAATAAAAAAAATGTCAACAATTCTTGCCACATACGACTCAAGACTTTATTTTTTCAAACTCAATATTCCATCTCCTTATCTATTGCCCTCGAAAGTTCCAGAACTTTCCATAATTAAAATTACAGTTAATTTTTATAAATAAAACCACGTTCGTGAGCGTTAATATAAAGCATGAGAGAAATAAAGAATTACAATTTGTTACAAACATAAAAAATTCTTAAATATTTCTCACAAAAAGGAGAAAAAAACGAAAAACACAATATTTTTTTTAAAAAAAACCTTAATTTTTATGTAATTTTTTCGATCTTTGTACATATTATGGATAATAAATATCGTTCTACACACGGAAAAAAAGTTTCATGTGATTATTTTTATAAATAAAGGAGTTATTAAGTATTTAAATAAAATTTTGAGTATTTTTTGAAAAATTGTAAAAAAAAAAAAAAAAAAAGTTTTTGATATTCAATTTTGCCAAATCTGGTGATTTTCAATATTTATATAGGTGCACCTTCTTTTCTGGTGTAACCTTTCATCAAATGTAGAGGGCTGAGTGGAAAAAGAGTTTTCTTGCACCTAACAGGTTTTCGCCGCCAAACTCAGAGCTATTGTAAAATTGATTTTTTTTAAAGTTTTAATTTGTTTTCGGACTTCATTTTTAAGTTAATGCTTTCAAATTTCATATATCGATTACAGACGTTAATTTTTAAACAAAAAACTTTAAAAAAAGCAATGTTTACATATTTCTCACAAAAGGGACACAAACGAAAAACACAATATATTTTTTTAAAAAACCCGTAATTTTTAAGATATTTTATCAATCTTTGTACAGATTACGTATAATATTGTTCTACACACGGAAAAAAAGTTTCCTAAGATTATTTTTATAAAAAAAGAAGTTATTAAGTATTTAAAGCAAATTTTGAGTATTTTTTGAAAAATCATAAAAAAAAAAAGTTTGACATTTATTTTTTAAATGACTGATTCTAAAAGAAAAGATTGAACTTTTTTCGTGTAAAATATTTTTTTCATTAGCGCGAAAGAAAATGCAAGCGGAACAATTTAGAAATCATATTCATAAAAACGTATCAATTTCGACTCATTTAAAAAAAATAGTAAAAAATACAAAATATAATTATTTTGTAAAATAAATTATACCGTATTGTGTCAAAATAAATATTTACTTATGAATTTTAATGGTGTAGACTAGCTGCATGGCCCTGCGTAGCACGGGCTTTCTCTACTTTTATAAATTTTCCATTTCCTTCACAAAATCAGCACTTGTAATACTCTTTTTCAAAATGACTTCCACCCCCCTCCACCGCTTAGCCCGGTGTTGCTCGGACACTTCCTCTTTTCCTCATGACACCAGCATTTCTGTATGTGTGTTTGTACATGCACAATATGAGTAATTTTCTAAAATTATGTCACAAAATTTCCCTTTTTCGAAATTTGTTCCATTAAACTTATTTTTTATTTAACACAGGTTTCTTTCCCCTTTATATAGCCTGAACACGTTTCTTTAAATGTAAAATTATTGTTCTATCTTCCCCTCTTTCTCACAGATAAGATATAGCTTCAAATTTCGATGTATGACTTATAAAAAAAATATTACGTTAGAATTAAACAAGTTTCTGATGCTAAGAGTAAAACAAAAACGTTCATTTTTTAATAATAGTTTCTAAGAATCTAAAACATTAATATAGATTTCAGATTTTTATGAATCAATCAATCATTACATATAGTTAGCTTAAAAATGTCTCTAAAATATATTTTATCTAAAATAATAGATGTACTTTATAATTAACAAAGAATTCATTTAGTAATGAAATAATAGAAGTAATCATTTTAAAAAAACATATATACACACTGCTTGCCACCGTAAATGCAACACACAGAAAAACAAGAGATAGCACAACAAAATTTATTTTGTAGATAACATGTTGACCAAGTATTAAATGATTAAATTTATAGACTTCTGTGAAGTGTGGTTCCTGCCAGAATCAGTAGCCAGAGTAGCTGCCATTATTGGAGATCACAGCCACCACACCTCGGTATTGATTCAAAGAGACTTTGGATGTGTTCTTGGGGTACAGCAGACCAAGCAGCTTCCACACGCTGCCAAGGTTGATCTGCAGTGGCAGCTGGGGGTGTAATCTGGGTCAATTGTTGAGCAACCATAGACTACTTGTTTTCTATCGGCGAAAGATTCAGAGAGCAAGCCGATCAGGGAAGCAATTCAATCTGGTGATTGACGAAGAACCTTTGGACAATGTGTGCCACGTGTGGTCGTGCATTATCCTGTTGAAATATGGCTGTGGCCAAGCCCTGAAGGTAAAGAAGGACAACTGGCTCCAACACCTTGGGGATGTAGCGCTAGCTGTTTAAAGTATCGGCAATGTGTACTAGAGGAGTGCGAGAGTGATATCCAATACTGTCCCATACCATAATACCCCAGTGTGGCGGTGCATAATGCAGCTGTTCAGCATCCACTCTCCACGGTGTCTACAGACTCGAATTCGACCATTGCGGTGTTGTAGACAGATGTGTGACTCGTCAGTAAAGATAACTTCATTTCATTCTGCCGCCCACATCCTTCTTTCATCACACCATTGGCGGTGGAGATGCCTGTGGTTCTGCGTCAAGGGTAGACCAAGCAATGGACACCTTGCGGACAGACCACTCTGCTGTAAACGGCGTAGAATGGTACGCTCAGACAATGAATGATGCGTTACAGACTCAATGTGCAGTGCTACAGTTGGTGATGTGACTGAGCGATCCGTCACTGCCATGCACACAATTTGCCTGTCCTCATGTGAAGTGGTACACCGAGGTGGATGCGATCGACCACGTCGGTCAGTCATACCCTCCTGCATCCAACGGTCACATATTAGCATTACAGTTGCTTGGTTTCGTCCAACACGATTTCCCTGAAAGATAATCTACAATCTCAGTAGGCCACTATCCTTCCTCTGTCGAACTAAGATACTTGATCAAAAGCTGATCGCAGTTTTCTACGAGACATAACTAATCGTTCTTTGAAAAAACCACAAGAAAAACAATTGCTGAACTTGAAATTTCCAAGCCTTAAATAGCTCTTTGAGGTGGCACCACAAGCGCATGTGATGTGTGTCTGTGCTGAAATTCTAATCATTTGCATATCTCATCTCCACTAATGCATGTCGTAAATTTCATGTTATTTGCATGCTTCCTTCAGGGTGTTGCATTTACGGTGTGGCCAGCAGTGTATTTTTTATAATCAAATTTCTATGAGTAATAAATAAAAGAAAAATTTACAGATAGCTATTGAAACAATTGCTTTTTTCTGAACGTTTGATTAAACATATAATTATATATAAGTTAGAAAAAAAACAGTATGGGGGGAAAGCCTAGATATAAAAATTTATATACACGTACTGAAAAAAACATTAAAAAAAAACGATCTGATAAAAACATTGATATTTTATTTTAATTTTAACCTTCAAAAAATTTAACAAAAATAGTGCTTAAATATTTCTTGCAAAAAGGAAAAAAAATGTACAACACATTTTTTTTTAAAAAAAACCGTAATTTAAGTAATTTTTTCAATCTTTGTACAGATTACGGTTAATATCGCTCTACACACGGAAAGTTTTGTGAGATTATTTTTATAAATAAAGTTATTAAGTATTTAAATAACATTTTGAGTATTTTTGGAAAAATTGTAAAAAAAAGTTTGATATTCAATTTTGCCAAATCTGGTGATTTTCAATATTTATAGACGCACCTTCTTTTTCTAGTGTAACCTTTCATCAAATGTAGAGGGCTGAGTTGAAAAAGAGTTTTCTTGCACCTAACAGGTTTTCGTCGCCAAACTCAGAGCTATTGTAAAATTGATTTTTTTTTAAAGTTTTAATTTGTTTTCGGGCTTCATTTTTAAGTTAATGCTTTCAAACTTCATATATCGATTACAGACGATAATTTTTAAACAAAAAAACTTTAAAAAAATCAATGTTTACATATTTCTCACAAAAGGGACACAAACAAAAAACATAATATATTTTTTTAAAAAAACCCGTAATTCTTAAGATATTTTATCAATCTTTGTACAGATTACGTATAATATTGTTCTACACACGGAAAAAAAGTTTCCTGAGATTATTTTTATAAAAAAAGAAGTTATTAAGTATTTAAAGCAAATTTTGAGTATTTTTTGAAAAATCATAAAAAAAAAAGTTTTTGACATTTATTTTTTAAATGACTGATTCTAAAAGAGAAAAGCATGAACTTTTTAATGTAAAATATTTTTTTCATTAGCGCGAAAGAAAATGCAAACAGAACGATTTAGAAATCTTATTCATAAAAACATTGATTTGGACTCATTTTAAAAAAATCGTAAAAAATAGAAAATATAATTAGTTTGTAAAATAAATTATACAGTATAGTGGGGAAATAAATGATCTTTCTGAATCTGTAATTATTTTTTGTCCGAGTCTCATGAAAAAAATTTGATCGTGTTTTAAAAACGTCTGAAAAAAAAAAAAAAAAAAGAAGTTCCGAATTTCTGAACTTGTCCCCTGGTGGAGAAACATGGTACTAATTAATCGTTTTAAAGTTTTTAATTAATATCTTTTTAACGAATTGGAATATCGGTCAAAACGGATTCCTCGGATCATTCCCGAAATTTTGGTACCTTCGGCGAGTTTCTGCGTCGTGCGGTTCGTGAGAAAACAGGGACGTATATATAGAAATGTTTGTTTACCTATGAATTTTAATAGTGTAGATGAAAATTTAACATTTGATATTAATTCAAATAAAATCTTTAGCAGTGCATCATTGTATCACAGGTATTTTTCCTTTGAACATCAAAATCATATTAAAAAATGTAAATTATATATCTGAATTTTACTGTTTAGGAAAAATATAACTGAAGACAACACTTAGAAAGAAAATTAATATAAATTGCAATGAATACTGAAGCCGAAATATAAAATAAGTTTTTCCAACACGAACAATAAAAAGTTTAATCTACAAAAATTCTCAGTCTTTTTAAAAACATCTGCCTGTTTTAAATAACAAATTGCAAACAAATATAGATAACACACAATCTTAATGGAATAAGTCTGCATTTCATTGCACCTGCGTTACCAAAGATAGTTTAGCCATAATGAAATCATTATTGCACCATGAAAATTAAAAGACATTGTTAAATCCAAGAAGTACTCAATTCTACACTCTCCAGCTGTTATATCTCATAACTGCAATAGATCATAAAAAAAAAATAATAAAATTGCTGGCGATGTACATATATTAAAGATTAAAGTTTGATTTGAAAAACTTATCTTTAATTTCATTCAACAATTTACTGCTTTTTTATTAAAGCATAATGGAAGAAAGAAGAGGGCGGGGAAGTGTCACAATCTAAAAATGCTTATTTTCTTTTAAACATACTTTTAATTCTTTTTTTATTAGGTAATCTTTAAAATCAAATAGAACAATATTTTTAAAATTTGATCATTGATAACATCAATAAAATTAAAAGTAATTTATTATTTAAAGAGTATTCATATAAAATATTGCAATTTGATAAAGATATATTTGCTAACATTACCAAACTTAGTTCTGAACTTTTTTTATTTGTCTCCATTCAATCAAAATATAAATACTTGTAACATGATAATAAAAAAACTAAAATTATGTTTTTACATACTTTTGCACTAAAACCTGATACCACAGATTTATTTGCTGCATTTCCTTCATGACCATGTACATTTGATTCATTCTCACTTACACCCATAGAAGAATGTCCATTAAAAAAACTATTATAACTAAAAGAAGAGACATTCTCCCCATTATCAGGCAATCCAGATGACATTCCACTCTCATTACCTAGAAACGTGTTTTCCAATGAGGGTTCATTAATAGAAACACTACTATCTTTGAGTTGTTTATTAGGTTTTTTAATATTAGATTGTGAGAGACGAGGACTAGAATTTTTTCTTTTTCTCTTAGCCATTGCAGATAGATATCATAGAACACCTGAAATAAGAAAAAAAAGTTATATGTTAAAATTTTCTTTAAACTTGGGGTACAAAGTATGAGAAATAATAATAAACTACTCCAAAATTATGCAATTTAAATTAATAATTCACACATTTAAGTATGTATAAGACATGACAATAAATACATCAAAGACAAATTAACTATAGCAAGAAAAATTAAATTTCTAATAATTCAACATAAATATAAACTGATTTAAAAAATATTGATAAAATTAGAATTTTAAGAAAGTTTCATGCTTTAAAAATAGATAAAAATATTTTGAAAAACAACTGCTTGCAAGGCAAATTATTGTTTTATCGCATTTAATGAATAATTAGTATGATTTACAAAAAAATTAATTTTAAAAAAATGAAGTTTTAAATAAATACATTAAACTTTTTACAGTAGATTTTTCTTAACCATTTTTTAAAAAAAGAATGGGACTTTTTTCACCGACAGCAATTATTTGCATATCTCTGCTGCTAAACAATAGGATACTGATGACGACCAATACAGTTTTGAACTATTTATTAACACTGCAATTGGAAGCGACATGAAGGCTTTTGTGGATAGATGTCACCATATACTTTTGAGCCACAGTTACAAATCAACAGTTAATCTGGCCTTCTACTCTCCAAACATCCACATCACACTGTGAAAATTCACAAATTGGATGTGCATTTGCCCAGCTACATGACAGGAATTCAGTAGCACTAGGGCTCAAACAGAGGATTCACAAACAGGCCATATGCTTGAAGTCATGACTACTCACCTACTGTACGCAAAACATAATTTGGTGCTAGTTTGATATCGAGGGTAATAGCGCCGAGTTGCTGTTTATGTTCGCCAAGATGGGCGATAACATTACAATATGGTTACCTTAATATTTTTATCGTCTGTCCATGTGGTTGCCATGGGGATAACATATATTAGAAATAACTTTTATTGGTTTTTTCCCGCTGTAACCCTTTTAATTTCAGACGATTTTAAATAAAATTTTCTAATTTCCATAAAATGTGAACCATTTTCAGTGTAATTTTTCTAGTGCTTTTGTCTTCTGTATAATTCTGTGCTATTTTCGAATATGGATATTTCTAAAATGAGTGAGTACTAGAATATTTTCTTCTTAGAATAAGTGGATGACAATTTTCATGAATTCCTTGCATCCATCGCAAGGGTGTATCCACCAACGGAATATGACGAAATGCAAGCGTAAGGTAAGTGCCTTTTAAAATTTTTTAAAATGATTGATTTCATGTATTTCTTCAATTTTATATTTGCGAAACGCCCCTTTCGTCCTTTTTTAAAAATGTAAATCATGTTGTACACACTGGTTTTAGAATGCTTTTTTAAAATGAATTTCATTGCTTTCTCCATTTTTTTCTTTATATAATGATTAATTTAATGTATTTATTCGTTTTCATCTTTGCGAAACGCCCATTTCATCCCCCGCTGACGCATGCGCTTCCCAAGAATTTTTCGTCATTGACGCCTTTTTGAAAACCTTCAATTTGGCGCTTTTTGGCGCCAAAAACAGCAGTGGGTCCTCCTAGGATTTTACCGTCCAAATTTTAATAACCTTTTCTTTAGTCAACCACTAATGGAACATGAATGATGAGGGATTATGCATAAATATATATTTTTTTAACTTGAATTTAAAAAGGATCTTTATATTTATTTATATGCGCAAATGTTAATTGTAAATTTGTCCAGATGCTTTATTTGAAGATTCAAGTTCAAAAATATAAGCTTGCAGTTAAAGTTCTCTTTGAATGAAATTAATGTTCAGACATTCAAAATTCAAATATAATTTGTTATCTGAACAATACAAAACAAGGGATTCTATGTAAGATGCCCTGAATACCTGGCTTTAAAATTATGAAAAACTAAAAGATTTAAATAGGGTTTTTTTTAACAATGCATAAAATTTTTTTTGCAAATAATGTAATACAGAAGCTTAAAAATTATTCATGTTTAGAAATGTCCGAAATTTTAAAAGATTTTAAATTTTGAATCTTTTTTTTTTATTTTTTTGACACATAACAAAATAATCATTAAAAAAAAATCCCTGAAAGTATTGATTAAAATAAGAAAAATGAAACAGTAAATTATCCTCTCAATGTTTTAATATATAATTTGAATTTAAATACTACAGATATTTTTTAAAAACTTAGACATACATTATAAAAACTTAATTCCATTTGAGAATTTTAAGGTAAAGAAAAAAATGAGAATTCTCAACTCGTTGACTTGCAATTATTTCCGTACACTTTAGGGTTTAAAGAAATTCTTTCCAGTTTTTTACGATTGCTGCAGGGGAAAGAACCTGTCTCCCCGTGAGCCATAAAACTTCCCCTCAATGCCCATTGTGTCTCCCGACCGTCTAATTATCTTTCAAGATACTAAACCTTTAAAGGGGGGAAAAGAATTCGGAAAAACACGACTTTACTGTTTTTGAACACATTACTGGAGGAGGAAAAAATCAGTTTGGTTCATTTTTGGTGAGTCCCCGGCCTTACGAAAAATTCAGTGTGGTCCATTTTCGAAGCCTCTCTAGTAGGGCAGAAAAATCCATGCTGTCCGGTTGGAGGGTTAAAATACTACGTTTTTAATGATTTCCCTTTCGCCATCTTGAATTTCGCGCTCTGGCATTACGCGTTGTGGTAGGGTTGCAAATCCGAAACACGACACGCAAAAACGCGGCAAATTGGCGATTTTTCAAAATTTGGCGGAAAGGCACCCGATTCGACAATTTCACCCCACCAACAAAGATTCTAATGTATTTTATATGAAAAAATACCAATGACTCAGATTTTGGTGGAAAACAGTGCAATTCGTGTGGCGCCAATTTTTCTGTGATGTTAATACATAAGTACAATTTTAGCTTATTCTGATATATTTATTCCTAATAAAATTTTATTTTACACCTTAAAAGGATTCTTAAAGAGGAAACTAGTTTGTTACAATCTGGCTTAAAATATAAAAACTGTTGCAAGAAAATAAAATTATAACAGAAAGTTTTGTCTCTGATCACTTAAGTTTTGGTTTCTAAACATTGAAGAAAAACTGTTGTTTTAACATTCAAAGTTTCATTCTCTCTCTCTCTCTCACACACACAAACAGTTTTGACTTATTCCTATGTAATAATTCCTATAAAAATTTTCTTTTACATCTTGGTACATGAAATATGTTTGTAACATTGGTATTATTAAATTATAGAGACCATGAATTCAATAGATAGAAAACTCATTGGTGAGATGGAGAACATAATCCTGTGTATGTTGGGCTCTAAAATAAAATAGTGGAACTAATATGATTTCGGTAAGCTTCTAATTTTTGGCGTGATTTCGAAATATCACCAAATAAATGTTTGGCGGCCAAGTATAATATTATCGTATTGTAATAATATCGCCAAATCAACCAATTTTACAATTTTTTGGCGGAAAACTATGAAGCAGATTAAATGAGTACTGGCGGGCATTTAATGGCACTAGTATTCGAGTTCATGACTCACCGGCTACTGAGGCCGTGCTATTGCTAATCTATTAATGGATAGCTAAGTGTTAAAGAACATCCAGTCAAAACTAATTTCAGGTACAATAAGACTACAAGCTTTTAATAAAACGGTAAAAATTCAAAAGTAATCAAAGGAAATTATCAATACTCATTAGCAACATCTAAAATTAAGTATAGTGTAGAGGTACTTGTTTATAAAAATATGCATGTTAAATTGAAGACACGTAAAAAGAAACATCAATTTTCAAACTCACCAGACTAGTTCTTACAAAAAAACCCAAATATTTCACATAAAACTAACTCGACGGGGTCTTGCGATGTTACTATTTGAATTCAGTATTGCCACTACAAAATAAATAAATTATAAAACTATTTCTCTGCTTGATATTTTTAGAACTTCTGTAAAGCGTTTTTTGAATTTTCTTCAGCAATGTATTTTATTCATTGCTTAGCATCTCTTTGCTTACTATAATGTTTGCTTAAGAGCATATCCTAAGGAAACATTTTAATATATTTAATGGGGAAAAATGTGGAAACTTTACCGAGAGATTTGCTGAGCAAATACCATATTAGTCTGAATAAGGAAAAAACTGAAGAAACTTTAGAAAAAACTTGTATGTAATATAGCTATAATTTAAGTTAGGAATCTCTTTCAAACTTTAACTGATAATGTTTTTTTTTTTAAGCTACCTCTTAACCGATTAGTAGGTAAAAAAATGTCTGAAATATTTTAGGGTTCTCAGAATGGCATCAAAACATTTCACATGCATGTTTTTTTTTTAGTGAATTCGAAAAAGCTCTCAGCAATTATGGTCCGCTTGAATTCAATTCTTTGGGTAAAGCTTTTGAAAGAAAAAAAAAAAGTTAACTTTTAGCGGCATAGTTAAGACATTACACTTTAACCATATATTGTTTTATATTGTGGGTTTTTTGAACTAATTTAATACTTGTTTACTTCTTTCTGGTGTGGTTTTGTAACCGCGCCAAATAAATTAAAAGTGGCCAGCGTAATATTTTCGCTCTAAATAAGCGAAATTTAACAACTGTTTGGAGGAAAAATCCGTAGCGTATCGATATCAAATTAGTGCCTAAATGTTTTAAATTCTGCATTTCATTAAAAGAGTAAATTAAAAATTTATGAAATTCATAACTACTAGTAGTAAATTCGTGCTTCGTTTCATATAACGTCGCTTGTAAATATTTGCTGTAGTCCACCTCTTGGCGAAGATTTTTTTTCATATCACACCAAGGCGCGTTTTTCAAAGTCGAGTCCAGGCTAACTGGAAAACATGGCGTTTTATCTGAAGGAGCAAAAAAAATGGAAACATTAGAATTTGTGAAATTTAGCTTCTAAAAATAGGTACTTTTTTAAACTTGAGGAACAATTCCATGAAAAAATTTAACTTTTTAAATATAAGAAATGGAGAACATTCCAAAAAGAGTAATCGAAGTTCACAAGAGAAATTTTTCTGACGTTAAGAACTAATTCAGTTAAATCTCGTCTTTTAAAAATAGGAAATTAGGGGCATTCTAATAAGTAAAAATTGACATCTGGTCAAAAATGGAAAAATTATTTTTTAACTTATGAAAAATAGGAAAATTATGAACATTCTGAAAGAAGAAATCGAAGTTCTATGGAATTTTATAGACGTTAAAAAAAAAAAATTAAAAAATTCGGCTTTTAAAGTAAAAAATTATAGATATTCTAATAAGAAAAGATTGATTTTTGGATGACTTAAATGGAAATTTTTTAAGCGTTAAAAATTAGAAAATTAAGAATATTTTGAAAGGAAGAAATGAATATTTTTTGAAGGAAAAAAATTTAAACTTTTAAACAAATTCCTGCATCATTTAATTTCTTAGATATTGAACACCTTCTAAAGATATTCAAACAACTTTTCCAAACCACGCACCTTTCCTTATATCATACAGATTCTTTCGAACAGCATCTGCAACATTTTAACTTTTTTTTCCATAAGCACCATCCAATAAGCCACCTTTTTTTTCCAAAATTTTACTAAAATTCAATTATTCTTTCATTTTGTAAGCAATCACTGGTTATTGTTTGTTTTATCCCAATAAGAGCAAAGTGTCTAAAAAATTGTCAGGCTGGTCGCTACCACTTGTGTGCATATTTAGTAGGATTTGCTGAAGCCAAGATAATTAATGGAAATTACTAATTACAGATACCTAACGGCCCTTTATTTTAAAGAATTAAATGGGGTAGCTAGCTTGGCGAACTTATCACTCAGCTTCGCAACAAAAACCTAAAACCGGTGGGGAGGCTATAATAGGACCCAACCTGCGACAATAGCAGAGTATGTCATATGTGTTTTTTTTTACTAAAAGTAGCTAAAACAAGTTTTCTGTAAACTAGGTGCAAATGATGATTTCATAATAAAGATTCTTGGCATTATATGAAACAAAGTACATGATTGCTAATTCAGCACTTATAACGCATGCAAAATTGGGATTGCCATCTTGGCGAGTTATCTTGAATGTTGCCAATTGTTGTGATAATATGTAAGTACCAGATTCTTTGTAAATGAATCTCATATATGGTTCTTAGGGCTTCATGGTAACCTAGTAGTCAGGGTCAAGAAATTGTAGTCTTTGTTGCCTAGTCATGAATTTGAATCCTAGTGCCATTATGAGAAGATCTGTCATGAGAGGCTGGTACGTATTCTGTTGAGGTTAAAAGTTCCTCTGGTTGGCATGGTATAAAAATATGGCCAC
>BMAU01004372.1:0-37500 GCA_019973935.1 Trichonephila clavipes
AAGATCCGTCTTGTTCAGGAAACTCCAAAGATATTGCTATTAGGCGACTTAATTCATTGTGGAAACGGTTATCTAGGGATTCCAGTTATTCATCGTTGTATGCGGAATTTTTGAAGGAGTAAGAGGAGTTAGATCATTTGGAAAGGGTAGTTGAGTCAAGTGAACCACCCACACATTACTACATACCACTCCATGGTGTATTACGCTCTGAAAAACTGACTACTAAACTAAGAATCGTCTTTAACGGTTCATCCCCCACCACAACAGGCATAAGCCTTAATGACATTTTATTGAAAGGTGAAGTGAAGGAAGATGTGTTTGAGACAATATCTCGTTTTAGAAGACACAAATTTGCTTTTACGACTGACATCCAAAAGATGTACAGGCAAATATTAATAAATCCTGATCAGCAGGATTTGCAACGCATTATATGGAAACATGGACCAGATGCAGAAGTTTTAACGTACCGACTAAAGACTGTCACTTACGGGTTGTCCAACGCACCCTTCCTTGCCATAAGAACCCTGCAGCAGTTGGCGAAGGATGAAAAATCGAGATTTCCTTTAGCTTCTGAAACCCTGTTATATGATACCTACATGGATGATATTGTGAGCGGAGCGCCGGATTTGGAGACTGCTCAACAATTGCAATCGCAACTGAAGGACGCCCTGCAATCTTGTGGAATGAACCTTCATAAGTGGTCATCCAATTCTCCTGAGTTATTAAATAGTTCGTTGTCATCAGACGTCGAGCATTCATTTTCTACTGGCATTGCCTTATCTGTGAAGACATTGGGAATTAGTTGGAAGCCATTTGAAGATTGTTTCGTGTTTAAGGTATCTGTTTCAGCTAAACATATATATACAAAACGTGAAGTTTTAAATGTAATTGTGCTAAGCTATATGACCCTTTGGGTTTCTTAGGCTCAGTGATTGCGAAAGCAAAGGTGTTTCTGCAGCAATTATGGCAATGTAAACTGGATTGGGATGATGTGTTGCCTAATTCAATTGCCAACGAGTGGAGAGAATTTGTGAAAACATTAAAATGTATCGAGGAAGTGAAAATTAACAGATTTATTATGGCTGACAATATAATGTTAGAATCGTTCTCCAAGGATTTGCGGATGCATCTGAAGCGGCCTACGGAGCTGTCGTTTACCTACAGTGTTTTCTTCACAACGGTGCTGCCAAAGTGAGCATTCTTGCCAGCAAATCTCGTGTTGCACCAATTCGAGTTATTTCCATACCTCGACTCGAGCTTTGTGCCTGTGTTTTATTAGCTCAACTCGTCAAGAAAATACGCTCCACCTTGAGGTTAAACATAAGTGATATTGTGCTACATACGGATTCAACTATTGCATTGGCATGGTTAAATACACTTGCCAATCGTTTAAAAACCTTAGTGGCCAATCGTGTCGCCAAGGTGCAAGAATTGACTGAATGATTCCAGTGGAACCATGTGCCATCGGTTCTCAACCCAGCAGATCTTGTGTCTCTGGGATTGCGCTCTTGTGACCTTCCAAATTTAAGGTTATGGTGGCATGGTCCACAATTCCTTGAAAAAGGTAAGTTGTCAAGTGAAGAAACAAGTTTGTCACCAGTTAAGGAATGCGAGTATTCTAAGGAACTGAAAACTGGTTCGAGTTCTTATATAATTACATCTAGTGTTTGTGTTTCAACTAATTGTGTATCTTCTATTTTATCTACTCTGTTATGTAAAAGTAATAGTTATATGAAAATTGTTCGTATATTTAGTTATGTGTTAAGATTTAGTAATAATATAAACAAACGTAAACTAACATTGAGTGGTCCCCTTTCTGCTACAGATATAGACCAAGCAGAAACTAAACTGATCAGAATGGTCCAAGAACAGGTTTTTTTGGCTGAAATTAAGAGCTTACAAGGTAAAGGAGTTGTCTCACCTAATAGTAAACTTAGAAATTTAAACCCCTTTATAGACAGCGATGGACTATTGAGAGTTGGAGGCCGGCTGAGTAATTCAGATTTACCTTATGTTAATAAACATCCTGCAATTTTACCAGGAAATCATAATTTAACTGTTCAAATAATTGTCCACTTCCATAGAAAAAATCTGCATACTGGTGCTTCTTCTCTTCTACACTATGTAAGGTAAAATTTCTGCCCATTAAATGGTCGTTCATTATGCAGAAAAGTGGTGCATGAGTGCCTTGTCAGTTTTAAAAGCCGACCCCTTGTTACCTCTCAGCTAATGGGTAATCTACCTCGTGATAGAGTAGTCCCAGATTACCCGTTCAACTGTTCTGGTGTGGATTTTTGTGGCCCATTAATGATCAGGTACAAAAATCAAAGAAAAGGAATTTTGCATAAAATTTATATTTGTGTATTTGTATGTTTTGTGTCTAAAGCGATTCACATAGAAATTGTGTCAGATCTTACATCTGATGCTTTTATTGCTACATTAAAAAGATTTTTTAGTCGCAGAGGTAAATGTGCTAAATTGTATTCCGATAATGGGAAAACATTTGTAGGTGCCAATAAAGAGCTCAAGAGATTTCTAAAACTTATTGAGGATTCAGATGATAATTTAGCAGGTTTCTTATCTGCTGAGGGTATAGAATGGAAGTTTATACCACCTAGAGCGCCATCCTTTGGTGGTCTTTGGGAAGCTTCGGTTAAGTCAATAAAGTACCATCTTAGGAGAGTTGTCAGTGGCTCAAATTTAACCTATGAGGAATTTTAAACTATTTGTATCCAAATAGAGGGAATTTTAAATTCCAGGCCACTGTGTGTGTGCCCTTTATCGAGCAATTCGGATGACTTGAACGATTTAACTCCAGCCCACTTTTTGATAGGGAGGTCTATGACTTCAGTAGTCGAGCCCAATTTAATTGAATTAAAAGAGAATGCCCTTAAAAAATGGCAACGGACAACCAGACTAGTACAACTAATTTGGAATAAGTGGCACAGATGTTATCTTAGTGAATTACAACAACGCAATAAATGGCAATTTAAAAAACAAAATGTTAAGGTGGTTGATTTGGTAGTTCTCATTGAAGACAATATGCCAACCTTTAAATGGCCTTTAGGGAGAATCACTGAGATTTATAGTGGCAGTGATGCACTAATAAGAGTTGTAAAAGTAAAAAAAACACAATTTGGAGAATATAAAAGAGCCATATTTTAAGAGTTTGTCTTTTACCTATGCCAGTTTGAATTTTGTGTCTGAATATTGTGTATTAGAATTTTTATATGTACCTTAATTTGTTTTACGTAATCCTATAGTATTTTATCGTTTAATGTTTTATTGTAATTTGTGTTATTGTTGAATGTATTATATGTCAACGCGGGGGAGAATGTTCATGCTTGTCGCAAAAACCGTGCGCCAGACGGCGCTGTCTGTGTATCTCCAGTTACTATGTTTTTAGGTGAATAAAAATAGAGATTGTTTTACAGTCCATGTGTGAGGTGTGTGTTATTGAGCTATCCCGGGTGTAGTGATCAAACAATGTTTTTCTGTTATAATAATTAAATAAAAATAGTTTTTATGTACTTTTTAAATTGGTTTCCCATTTTTAATTTTGTATTATTTGATAGTTATACACTATTATTTGCAACTTTTTTGTATTAAAAATTTCGTAGCAGGTGTGTATCCTTGGGAGTAACTTTATAATTTTTTTAACAATAAGAACTTTCTCATGATTCTTCATTTAATAATTAATTAATTTTTTTTCGTAAAAATACTTTTAGTAAGTTACTCTGACAATGATGAAATCTTATTCTGATAAAATTTACAGCCTTTGACCCATCTATTACACTCTATATAAAAAAATTACAACATTTATTTTTTTAAAGGAGAAAAACGACTCACTCACTAATCACGATATCTTCGGAACTATTAAACCTACAGACTTGAAATTTGGTAGGCAGGTTCTCTTTTCATGGAGTAGACATTCTCAAAGATCGAACCCAAAGGGGCGTTATAAGGGTTTAAGTGACGTTACAGATAAGGATACTTTTTAGGATAATTAGTTCCATAATTAAACTATTATATGTACAGTCTTGAAACATGGTACGTAGATTCCTTTCCAAGAGTAGAGATCCCCTACAAAAACATTTTTGCTAAAATCGACCTCCAACGGGCATTGAGGGCGCTTAAATGAGATCACTGCAAGGTTTTTAAGAGAAATATTTGGTAAATAGAAACAGCTACTGAGAATAACTGGTTTTAATAAAAATACATATAATTAGAGAGCCTAATATTAAGGTGACCAATCGTCCTCCTTTTATTGTTTCTGTCCTTCCTCAAAAGTGTCCTCCTTTTCAATATTTTAAAACTGATCTGTTAATCTCTTTTCAGAGATGAACCAAACATGTTTCTCCAATATGTTGAAAAATGGTCTGAAACAAATATCACAGGAAATAACAGTTTTCAATGGTGTTTTTTTACTTCATCACAAGTAAATTAGGCATATATAGAAAATTGTGTTGTTTTTATTGAAAGAAATGCCTGATATTAAAATCGGTGACAATTGTCTGATAAAAGAAATTAGAAGACTGAGTGTATATTTAAATTCTGATAAATTGGAACAATTGGTAAATCAGCAGGCTGATATTGATAAAAGATGGGTGGATATACTTAACCATTTGAAAAATGAACAATTTCCAAATTAAAATTTAGTTATTCTTGGGGAATTTACATTGTGCTGACCTGGCACTAATGCAGAAATTGAAAGTTTTTTCAGTTGGTGGATTTTTGGACAAGTGAGAAATCAAGATTGAATGCTGATACTTAAACTGTAGCACTGACTGTGAAGCTCAATACAAAGCATATTTTTTGCTCCAAAATTTCCAATGTATTAGAAAATGATATATTGACAAAAAAAAATCAATGGGAAAATACTCATTTAAGTAACTAAAAGGAATGCAAGTGTAATTAGCTTATTTTTATTTGAATTAATATAATGTTTCATATATTTACGTTGTAACTTTTTCTTAAATTTTTCGCTCGCGTCCTCCTTTTCATTTGTAAAGTAAAAAGTGGACATCTTAATAATATCAAACACTTTTTAGTAAATGATCATGAAAAATAAAATATTTGATTTCTTTTGCCGCATTTTTCATTATAAATTAAATATGCTTATATATAAATGCTCATATATAATTATCACTGTATAATATTTTTCTAATCTTAATTTAGAAAAATATTAAAGTAAATAGTTACTTAAAAACTAGAGTTTATTCGAGGTGTTTTTCCAACCTACCAAAATTCTGGTATAATTATCATAAAAGTGCACACTTATGTATGTCATATCATATTTGTCTTATAAAAGTTTATTACAAAATCTAATCAAACTTCATTGTTTATTTAGATATATATAGTTATGAATAGATTTATATGAATCTAAATTTAGAACAAAAAGTAAGTAATTATGTTTTTTAGAAATTGTCAAATTCTTAAAAAAATCACTGAGAATCTTACCTTTTATAGAAATAAACTATTTATTTTATATAATTATCATGTGAAAAAGTTACAAGCATGATTGGGTTATTAATATCTGTTAAAGTTTTGTTCTTTAACCTTTCTATTTTTATCCATTTTGAAAAATAACATATGATAATTAAATACTTAACATTTTCATAAATGTCATAATACCAATTTCTATCTTTTCCAAAGATCTTTTGGGAATTTCATGAACTAAGAGAGGTTGTTTAACATTAGCCTTTTGAAATTTCTATGACACACCTCACCCTCAGAAACCATTTTCTCAATACTTTTAGACATTCCTGGCCAAAACATAATCTCTCTCTTGCCCTTTTTTTTTTTTTTTTTTTTTACTTTTCTCTATATCCAAATGACATTTATGAAGTATCATTTTTTAAAATAGAAGTGACAACAATTTTAGAGTCTCTTTTTAAATACTAATTCAAATTCAATAAACAAATCATTTTAAAATTTAAAGTATTGCATCACATTAACATACTACAATTTTGAATATGATCAAAAGCCAAATTTTATACAATAATCATATACAATATTCAGTTCAGGATCTGAATTAATAGTAATTTTAAATTGAGCAATAACTCATTCATATTTACTAAAAGCCATTTAACTGTATGAACAAAATATAAAATATGCATCATCATTTACATTCATAATAGTGAAGATATAACCCTGGAAAGTTGTCTGTTGAATACTTTTACAGTTCAGAAATTAAGAATAAACCATTTCAAATTGATAATTTTAACAATTTTCTTTGCAAACTGGTAGAAATGTTTTAAATAGAGATTTATTTGAATATGACAAGTGGCTTATTATCAGTGTTTGTATGATAAATCCTTTTTCATAAACATATATATGATATAAAAATTTTCTGACGCTTGTGATCAACTGATGAGTTTTTTTTTACGAGTATGACGTATGCGTGAATATTTCTGTGCGCACCTTTTGCCAATGTATATTGATCTAAAGCTAAACGATTATCACATATTTGAAGTTTTATATAACTACTTCACAACACAAAACCCACAATAACTTTTTTAAAAAATCAGTGTTTTTGCAAAATTTTAGTCGGAAAACTTGGTCCGTCAAATTTTAAACTCATGACATTTGAATAATTAAAAAACAGTTTATCTTATAAGTGTTTCATGTTCTGAAACAAACCTTTAGAACATATTGTAAAAAATACTATTCATGAACATAAAACATGCAAACACTACACATGTTTCATGTTAACTCCTGAATCCTAATGAAATGATTACATTTTTGTGATTAAAAGAAAAAAATTAACGACTGTTTTTGAATCATGAAATGATCCAATGAACTTTTCATTACAATATACATTTTTACTGCACATAACTGATCAATATTCAGTTTTATTATATATAAATTGTTATTATAAAAAAATGGTTATATTTTGGAACTAAGCCTATAATACAAAAAATTTTAAAAAGAAAATTCATTTTCTATTCATTATTAAAATTAGCAATTTTATAACTAATAAGCAATTTTTCACAAAATGTGTGTGTGTTTTCACGTTCTTTTCTCTTTCTAGTAGAAAATAAAATGCTTTTGAAGCTTTTTTTAGCTGGACAAAATTTTCTGTCACATTCACACAAGAAACTTATTTTTTCAAAAGAGAACATTGGCTGATAATGTTAGCAGCATCTAAGTTGCCCATATTGCATTTAAGAGCTATTTTTAATTCCTCTTATGACTAATTAACACTGTGACAATGAATTTTATCAAAATTGTTCTTTCTTTTCTGATAAAATTAAAGCATTTAAAAATGCATACATAACATCTATGTATTTTTGGTCAAAGCTCTGTTATTATGATGTCAAGAAAAAATAATCAATTTGAATATCACATTTTTTTTAGAGAACTTAAATTAAATTAAAATTTATGCTCAGCATAGGAAAAAATAAATAAAAAATGTTTGGGTGGAAAAATAAACCGTTTCGTGAAATCAGAGGCGAATAAAACTGAATTAGTCGACAAATTTTCCTCCAATTGTCTAAAGAACTCTGGACATTCAGAAGTCCATTTAATGTCCCTTTTCTTTGATTTTCTTTTTAACGTTTCTGTCACTGGAGTAACTAAACGAGAAAACATAGGGATGTATTGTCGATCATATCTCTCTAATCCCAAAACTTTAACCTGAGTTTTATACCGTGAAATTGAAAAATCTATTATTGCCCAAACCTTCAATTTAGCTGGAGACCGCTTTCCTGACCCCACAATATGACCACGATATTCGACGCCATTCTGAGCGAGTTCACATTCTGCTGGCCTGACCGCTAAACGTGTGTTCCGCTCCAATATCGCATCCATGTGGTCTATAGGAAAGTCTGAAAAGACAACTACATTGTCTAAATATGATAAATCAAACTTTTCATGCCCTTGAGGTAGTTTAGTCATCAACCTGCTGAAATAATAGAAAACATTTTCGAATGTAAAGGGCCTTCGTGAGGGCATACCTAATTTTTCAAACAACTCGGTCGTTGAAATACTCATGAATTAGGTTCCTTCATCTGTTTGAATCTCTTTAGGAAAGACCCTTCTAAAAATATGTAGCAACGCCTCCACAAGGATGTGGATGCCTTCTCAGGAACTGGCACTGCCTCATGACACCTCGGCGACATACACATGTCAGGTAAAATATGTTTATCTCTAATAGATACAATAGGAAGGGGTCCTATTGTATCAGTATTGTAGTGTTTCCTCCCTTCACCAGGAGGCGCACTGTGCTCCCCTCCGGTAAGAATGTTTTTTTTTTTTTGTATAAGAGACAACTTCTCGGCACCGGCGCGTTAGGTCGGTGGCCATTTTGAAATATTACCCGCGTGGGTAATTTGATTTTAAAATTTTCATGTTTATAGCAAATAAAAGCGCTGTCCTTAAGAATACGTCTATTGGTGAAGCTACAACATTATACATTTTACAACAACGCATCACATTGGCGCATCACGTCAGGATATAGAACGCCTGAGGGAGTCATGACATCAAAAAGAACCACGAGGTAGGCAACCCTTTTGTATCGTTTTGAGCGAATTCAGCAAGGTTTTTTTTTCTAAATATTTTCTGGGTTAATTAATTCATTTAGTATAATTCTTTCTAATCATGTTTCGCGGAGCCAGAATGGAAGAATTAATATTAATTGCGGATGAATTGGGGGAGAAAATAACCCCAGAAATGAGAGTGTTAGATTTAAAAAAAAATTAATTTTGGATAGCGAGACAAACATAAAAACAATAAAGAGTTTATTGATGACTATTTAGATTCGATTATTTCGACAGAAAATCGGAGGAAGAGCAAGCGCGTGCAACGGCAGAATCGCTACTTGAGTTTGAAAAATAAATCTGAAAAAAAAGTTAAACTGGAAATAGAATTGGGAGAAATAAATTTAGAAAGGGCAAAATTGGAAAGAGTCAAAGGGATAGCAATGAGTTGCAGCGTACAAATCCCGAAACAAATCAAACTTCGGTAGAAAATTTTATTCTAAGTGTTCGTACTTTAACTCTTCCGATTCCTAAAAAACAAGAGGGATGGAATTTATTTTTCTCTTCTTTAGAACGTTCATTTAAAACCAAAAATGTGCCGGATGAATTTAAAGGAGAGATTCTTTTAAATTTGCTAGGAGAAAAGGCTGAAAATATTTTAGTTTATGTAAAAGATGAAGAAATAAGCGACTATAATAAATTAAAAAGTTTAGTTCTAAGATAATTTGAGCCACCACCTTTAATTTGCTTGCAAAATTTTCAAAATTTTGTGTTCAATGAATGACAAAAGTAACAAAAAGGAAAATGAGATTTTTGCCGAATCGGCTGATAGTTCTATTACGTTTTCAAATGATGAAAATGAAGCAGAGTGTGGGAAAGATATATTTTATGTTGAGAGTGACTCAGATAATATAAATTTTAATTCGGATTATACTAAAATGAAAGATGAGCAGAATAATTGTGATTCTCTTGAAAAGGTTCGTGCAGAGTTAAAATTAATCAAAGGAAATTTTTTATAAATTGATGGATTAATTTATCACAGGGATAAAATTCTAAATGAACCAGTTATGGAATTAGTTTTACCGCGTTGCAGAATAGATAAGGTAATGAAACTATCCCATGAGTCAGTTTGTGGAGGTCATATGGGGGTTAAGAAAACAAAAGAGAGGATAAAATATAATTTCTTTTTTGGCCAAATATGTCTGGTGAAATTGCTGAATTCGTCCAGACATGCAAGGGTGTCAGCTTCGGAAGCCTGAGAAAATTGGAGATAGAGCTCCCATTATACCATTACACCTATTGTCCGTCCGGAGCTGCCCTTTGAGATTGTTAACATAGACGTAATCGGACCTATTCAACCGCCATCTGGTAGAGGGCATAAATACGTTTTTGTATGATGGATCAACATATTCGGTGGCCTGAAGCAGTACCACTTAGATCCCTAACAGCCAAAACTGCATGTGACTCTCTATTACAAATATTTTCGAGGACTGGAATTCCGAGTATAATTGCCAGTGATCAAGGCCATAAACTTCAAGTCGGCTGTAACCCAAGAATTTACGAAAAGGATTGGATCTAGTCCTAGGTTTTCCTGTCCTGGCTACCCGGCCAGCAACGGACTAGTTGAAAGATGGAATAAGGTATTGAAGGACATGATTCATCACGTTATTCGTGAAGATCCACGAAGCTGGGATCGACAATTACCTTTTCTGTTGTTTGCATACCGTGAAGTACCGAACACTACCACTGGTGTACACCATTTAGGTTACTTTATGGCAGAGAAGCTCGAGAGCCGTTGGCTATTCTTAAATCATCCTGGGCAGGCAAAATACATCTTCCGACGAACATTTCCCAGTCAGCTGCTGACTACCTTCAGGAAATGAAGATAAATATGGAAAAGGCGGCAGAGAGAGCCTCTTTAACTGCTGCTTAGAAACAAAAGGCTTATGGAGATTACTTCAACAAGAGGTCATCTGTAAAGAATTTTAGCATCGAAGAACAAGTTGTTTTGCTGATACCAGATTCTAGTAATATCTATGCGAGATGGACTGACCTGGAGAGATAATTCACCCCATTCATATAAAGTTAAACTGCCCGACGGAACTGTAAGACATGTTCACGTGAATAAGATCAGGAAGTATCATCCTCGTGCACTTGCAGTTGGGGTCATTTTTGAAGATGACCACGAATTCGGAGAAATCCTCCCACTCCTAATTTATCAAGGTCCACATCTGAAAGAGTTCTACATAAACCGATCTGAATCATCTGAAGGAGAGTGAGAGGGAACAAGAGCTAGCAATTCTTCTAAAACACCAAACACTATTCACAAGTGATGTGAAAATAACCAAAGTAGGGACTCATTGAATTCGCTTAAAGCCGAACATTGAACGTAAATAGCCGTTCGTATATATCGCATCCCATAGTCCTTGAAGATTAAAGTTGATGAGCAGATAGAGGAGATCTTGCGGCTTGGTTTAATTGAAGAATATGACGCAGAAATAGCCTTTCCAATTGTTTGCGTTAACAAGAAAGATGGTACCCTACGACTTTGCGTTGACTTCAGAGCTCTTAACTCGTAGAGTGTGTCTGATGATTTTTTTTCCGATGGAAGATGCAGTGGAGCTCATACATTCTATTGGAAGAGCCAATATCATCACAACTTTAGATCTCTTGAAGGGGTATTGGGCTATACCCATGGCTGAAGACAGCAAAAATCTTACATCTTTCAAGACTCATTCGCAACAGTACCGTTTCAAGGTGATGAGTTTTGGTTTGAAAAATGTCTCTGCCACATTTCAGCGTGAAATGAACAAAGCATTATTGTGTTACAGAGAATTTTCACGTGCCTACATCGACGACATCGCAATCTTCTCCAAAAATTGGGAAGAACTTCTTCTTCATCTGGATACTATTTTAAAGAAACTTTCAGAGTTAAATTTCACTGTGAACCTCAAAAAATGTGCCTTTGGAAAAACTCAAATTAAATATTTGGGTCATATTATTGGTTCGGGTAAGCACGAACCAGATCCCGAAAAGACTGCAGTTATCAACAACTTACCAGTGCCTAAAACGAAGAATTAGCTTCGTAGTGTACTTGGACTGTGTAATTACTATCGTGAGTATATTCCTAAATATTCAGAACTTGTGTATCCCTTGACAGAACTCACCAAAAAGAGAGTACCTGATTCCATCCCATGGACTGAGAAACATGATTCCTAATTTTATCTTCTAAAAAAGGCTTTAGTGGAAGCAACTTCGTTGTACTCTCCAGTTCCAGATAAACCGTATATCATTCATTCAGATGCATCGCAAATTGGCATAACTGCTTGCCTGTCACAAAAATGTGGTGGTAAGTGTTACTCAAATGCTTTTGCAAGTTAAAAATTAAGCAAGACCCAACAGCCATGGTAAACTATTGAACGAGAAGCATTTGCGATTGTGTGGAGCTTAAAAAAGTTCGAAGTATGGGTATTTGGGACTGAAATTGAATTTTATACTGATCATAACCCTTTACCTTACTTAACAAAAAGTGCACCACAATCTGCGAGGCTACAAAGATGGGCGTTTGCACTACAAAAGTTAAATGTGACAATCAAACATTGTCCTGGTGTGAAAATGCCTCATGCTGATGCACTCTCACGATTAGTGTAACAAATGTGCTTTTCAATTTTAAAAAGAAAATAGTAGATTTAGTGAATAATTATTTTCTTTATATATATATATATCTCATTTTGTGTACCTCATTATATTATTTGTGTGTCTATTTACATTTAAAAAAATGCTATTGTTTCTTTTCGAATAATAGTTTTTTAGATTAATGTTGTTTATTATGTGAATTCCTTAAATTTCAATATTTTCTTGATTATTATGGTATAATTAATCATATCAAAATTGTATTCTTAATTTAGTTTTGTGTAATTTGTTATGTATACTTATTTTTCATATTTTTTTAAATGTGAGGTAATGCTAATTACTTGTATATTAGTGTATGATATGAATGTATATTATTTTATGCTTGATAATCAGATTGAGTATCATGTGTGACACACATCAATCTTGTATGTGGAGGGGGGGGGTGTAGTGTTTCCTCCCTTCACCAGGAGGCGCACTGTGCTCCCCTCCGGTAAGAGTGTCTTTTTTTTGTACAAGAGAGAGAGAGAGAGCTTCTCGGCACCGGCGCGTTAGGTCGGTGGCCATTTTGAAATATTACCCGTGGGTAATTTGATTTTAAAATTTTCATGTTTATAGCAAATAAAAGCGCTGTCCTTAAGAATACGTCTATTGGTGAAGCTACAACAACATTACACATTTTACAACAACACATCACAAGTATATAACTCATGTTTTACAGGAACTAACTGCATGGATGCTTTTTCCTGATCACTTGCAACATCATTCGCGTTATTCTCTATCCCTTGAATCAAGAAGACTAATTCCTCATTCCTCAGCTGTGCTTCCATAACCTCGTAATCACTAAGTTTAACCAAATTCCCATTGTCCGTGCCCTCCCCTGTAAACGAAGGCACAAAATCCCCATTTCCAATTACACATTCTCTCAATCTAAATTGATCCTCTGCATTTTCTAGGCTTGTGCTCTTTTCTGCTTCTTTTCTTCGTTGTCTGTGAGTCTGAATTTCATTCCTTATTTCCGGTCTTGGTAGATCATTCTGTTCTAAATCCGGTTCCAGGAGTTCAATTGTTTGATCCTCCAAAAAAATATTTTTCTCCATCCAAATGTCCCCGACTAACAACTAGCTTTGAGACCACGTGTCCCAGCCCACAATTAATCTCCAGTTCTGCGGGACGAGACACGTCATACCATCATCCATTATATTTTTGATTGACGCATGCCCACCTGTAAATATTTCTGGGGCAGCATATTTTTCAAAACCCATATCTCACGAGGCTTCCGTATCTTTAAGGACACACATCTCAACCTCATTCTCCTTACTTTTAATTAAACATGGATTAAGTGAAACGCTTTCGGATTTACTTTTTACTGTGTGTAGAGAGAGAGAGAGAGCTGTGTTCTTTAGAGTTGTGTTTCTTTAATTTAAGAAGTGTTTCTAATTCATTAGTGCTTAAAATATAACTTTCATTTAAATCAAAGTACACTGCTCAAAATAATTAAAGAATATTACGGTTTTAGGTGGATCTTGAGGCTGGGAAACTTTTTAGCTGATTGATACATGTTCGACAGACGTAGTAGGTTATATGAGAATAAATTACACATGTTTGGCAGAAAAAAATGCATTTTATTGCGCATTTGTGTACAAAAGGGAAAAAACACAATTTGTGCATATGAGAAAAAAAGAATAAGAAAAGGTATTTTCTTCAAAGGAAATCATTTTCAGTAGGGTGTATGGTTTCCACGGACGGCCAGCAACGCTGAGCACCTTTGAGGGATGGAGTCAATGAGGCTGTTAATCACGAGTTGGGGTATTCTGTCCCACTCTTCCAGAAGAACTCTTTCCAGTTCTTGGATAGTTTGTGGGGGTGGCTGGCGGCCAGCAACTCGTCGTCCTAGAGCGTCCCAAACGTGCTCTGTTGGATTCATGTTTGGAGAACACGCTGGCCATTCCATTCGTACGATTCCTTCCTCGAAAAGGAAATCCTCCAACAGGTTAGCACGATGTGGCCTGCAGTTATCGTCCATTAAAATGAAGTCATCTCCGATTGCTGCAGCGTAAGGGACTACAATAGGTCTGAGGATCTCATCCCTATATCAGCGAGCAGTCAGAGGTTCATCTCGAATGATGTAGAGGTCTGTGTGTGCACCCGTCAATGGAGATGCCACCATACACCAACACTCCCCCACCGCCAAATCTGACACTTTCGTGCACGAACGCAGAATTATTCCTACTGCCACGGTCCCTCTAGATGAAAATACGCCTATTATCCGGATGAACAGAAAAACGGGACTCGTCAGAAAAAGAACATTGCTCTATTCATTTCTCCTCCAGTTCACATGCTCTGTTGACCACTCCCTGCGGTCGCGACGATGCCTTGATGTTAGTCTAACACATACCATCGGTCGGCGAGTATACAGACCTAAACCATGGAGCCGGTTTCGGACAGTCTGAGTTGAAACCGTGGTGCCAGAAGCCGAGCGAAGGTGTTGTTGGAGAAGAGTAGCGTTCATATTTCGGTGTCTCCGAAAGTAGCGTTCATATTTCGGTGCCCGTCTACGACCTTGTCCTGGTCTTCGGCCTGCGCTTCCAGTCTCCAAAAAACGGTTCCAGATCCTGGAAATCACACTTTGTGACACTCCAATGGCTTGCGCTACTTCGGCTTGAGTTTGGCCCCCTTCTAACCTACCAACAACTCTTCAAGCTTCTGAATCGGTTAAATGACTTCGCAGAGACATTGTACTCATCGAAACAAAGCAGTCACTGAATGCCGATCATCCTTGTCCTCTTTTCAGTTGAAAGTCAAATTTCATTCGCTGCCGCTGAAGCGACGTTTTTGACGTCGAACTCAAAATTAGCATACTCCACAGTTTGAAAATCAGAAAAATTTGCATTTGCGATTATCTTCTTCCATTTTCCGCAAAAAAAATTTCGCTTATATCTTTATTTTATATAAAACTTACAATATCCTTTAATTGTTTTGCTGACACGCGCACGACGTGCTGTGTGGGTTTTAACCTTTTCTCAATTATATTTAACATTTCTCTAACGAATTCTTCTTCGTAATTTGGGCTATTTACAATAAGATTTTTAAGGTCTATAATTTTTAAATCATCAGTTACTTTTTCACCTAATTGTTTTGCAATATATCTTAGTTCTGCTATTTGACCTTTTCCTAAATAAGCCATTTTTAGCCAAAATTTTTTACAATAAAAATATTTCTAACCCAACAATATTAAAATGAATGAAATATCACTTATACACTTGTTCTAATAAAATAACAATGGAATTGTAAAATTCAAAATTGGTAATCATTAAAATATAATTTTAAGCAAATGCATGCATATACTTAATCATTAATAACAAAACTCCAATACATATCAGTTAAACTAATAATATTTGTAACATACACTATTTATAGATATAAAAATACTTTTAACAAAATATAATACGAAGATTTTTGCAGTGAAAACAAACTAATTTTCAAAAAAAAATAATAAATTGCAAAGTATATCAAAAGCCAAGTTTAAAACAAAACCTTCTATTTTTCATACAAAATAGCTTAAAATAAATATTTAATATTCATTTTTTAAAAGAATTATTTCTTATGAAATGCTTATAGATTTTACATCAAACCTTTCTCCAAGTAACTTGCACAATTTAAAAAAATACACACCGGAAATGCGATGAATAAAATGCACAGTATTACCTAATCATGTTACTCACACAAAAAATATATGCTTAACTAAACAATTTCCGCTTTCTCAGGATGTGATTCATGCAAATTTTAAAAAATATATATCTATCCTCAAGTAGAAAATTAGCTTCCCTAAATTACATGCTTATAAATAGAGAACCAATTACAATAACATTAGAACAATTAAATCTCAATACATAGGATATGTAATACAGTTTAGTCACCAAAATTTAAGTGTTTCAAAATACAAAGAAAAATGCACAAAATGTGATTTAATTCATTTGGCCAGATAGAAAAGGAAATCGTAACTGAAATATATTTTTGTCGATCCACGTAGTTAAGATTTTTAGTTTCCGGTGGCGCTTCCAAGACCAGGTTGATCTTATATCTTCTTCTTTCCTTTTTCAGGAATTTTTTGTTGACGGGGCGGCGTTTCTTTAAGAACAGGATGGTCATGTATCTTCTTTCCTCTTGCAGGAATTTTTTGTTGATGGGGCGGCGTTGCTCCTAAGACCAGGATGGTCTAAACACTTCTCGATTGCCGGGGTGGCGTTTCTTCAAAGACTAGAATAGTCTAAATAACTTTCGATTGCCGGGGTGGCGTTTCGTCAAAGACCAGGATGGTCTATATCCTTCTTCTATCAGATGGAATTCTTGGTTGCCGGGATGGCGCGATTGTTTCTGTTCTGTTCAATCAGAATTCATCCCTTATATCTCTAGCCAAATATACGTTTAAAGTAATTATTAATCTACGTCGGTGCCTCCATTAAATAGACTGTGACGTATTGGATACGAAAAGATACAGTCAGGCTAGAGATATAAATATGTACAATTTATTTACAGAACATTCTAAGCCGCCATCTTACATAAAGAGTAAGTTTTTGCCTTCCACTCCCATCCGGGACCCTCAAACTGGTCCTCCCGCATGTCCTTTTCTGGATGAGTGTATTCAGAATGTAGGGGAAGTGGATTCTAGGAAACCCTTCTTTCCTACTATCTCAGGCAGTAACACCATCCGCTCTCCGTGTCTCCGACGTCATCATCTGGTGTCATAATAACAATCGTTACAGAGGTTATTTTACGAAGAAAATCGTGAAATGTTCTTGGTTCTAGGAAAGGGTTCGCTAAATAGAAAAATTCACTTTATAGAGGTTCGTAATATGGAGGTTCGATTGTATATACACTGGTGTGCAAAACTTAAGCAACAATGTAAAAATTAAGCAGATACCCATGAAATTGGAGATAAGGAGGTCTGGAGATCAGTACAGTGAACATCAGTCAGTAGAAACGTCATGCGTATGCAAATATCAGGAACGAAACGTCAGAAGCGACGTGAGCGTACGCAAAACGCGTGATGTCGGCGCGTGCTGTTCAACAGTAAAATAAAATGAAGGACGCAGACGCAATTCAACATATTCACTGCAAGTGCCAGTGAAGTCAGTTCGTGAAATATGGCTAGAAGAAATCACTTGGATGACTTCACACGTGGAAGAATGATCGGAAAGCTGGAGGAGGGGCGTACCGTCACCAGTGTAGCTGCAGAGTTCGGAATCAACAAAAGTGTCGTTTCGTGCGCTTGGAAAGCGTTCCAAACCCCAGGTACAGCTGTTAGAAGGTTAGTGATGGCCGGCCGAGGACGACAACTGCAGGGGAGGACCGATGTATCATCCTGCTGGCGAAAAGAGGTCGACAACAGTCAGCAAGCGCCATTGCTCAGCAACTCTGTACAGCAACGCGGCGACAAGTGTCGCAGTTTACTGTGGCCAGACACCTTCACAAAGGGGGCCTATTTGCCGGCCGTGCTGAACGCTGCCTCCCGTTCAAAGATGACCACCGACGCAACCATTTACAGTGGTGCAGAGAGCACAAAAACTGGACAACTGTCAATGGAGTCGTGTCCTCTTTACGGATGAGAGTCGGTTCAGTACCAAAAGCGATTCTCAACGCTTTTTGATTTGGAGAGAGATCGGGACACGGTTTTATACCAGTAACATCAAGGAAAGACACCATTACGGTGGTCCTGGAGTTCTCGTCTGGGGAGGCATTATGCTGAACGGGCGAACTGAGCTCCACATTTTCAATAGAGGGTCTGTAATCGGGGATCGCTATTGTGAGGAGGTACTTCTTCCCCATGTGCGTCTGTTCCGAGGTGCCATTGGCCCAGACTTCATTTTTATGGATGACAATGCCTGGCCACATCAGACTCTTGTTGTTCAGGAGCTGCTGGAAATTGAAGATATCACTCGAATGGATTGGCCAGCGTACTCCTCAGATTTAAATCCCATCGAACATGTGTGGGATGCTTTGGGGAAACGTATTGCATCACGCTTACATCATCCGGAGATCACCCAACAACTCAAACAGATTCTGATTGAAGAATGCGCACACCTACCGCAAGAAATGTTGCACCAGCTGGCTCTGAGTATGCGGAGACGGTGCGAAGCAACCATTGCAGTGAGGAGAGGGCATATACAATATTAACGAACATCTGCTTGTTGTTCTTCCTGTTGGATAGACCATCATGAGTCACGATACTATGCATTCAATAAAGCTTGTTTTTGTTTGATTCCATACCGTATGCATTGTATTTCTTTTTCAGCGACGATGCTTTCGTCATCCTTTACGTACATAATATTCTCCCTCATTTCTGAATTTCATGTCCCGCAGATGATTTTTCGTGAAGTTATGGCAATAAACCCACCTGTTGCTTAAGTTTTGCGCACCAGTGTATATAAGTAATGTAATAATTATTATTAGTTTCATCTTAAAAGCTTTTTAATTCGAAAGACAAGCCCTGCCCAGAAGGTCAAGCCCTTATCGACTTCCAAGTACAGCGGAAATCGCCGAAACACAAGCAATACCAGGAGGGACAAGTTCTTACCAAACCAAAAACCGAGCGGAAACAAGGAGAGGGAGAAGCACCAAAGAGCTGGAGGAGCAGAAATATACCCTACAAACTGCGCAAAGGAAAGGGTACAACCCCGATGGCTTCAGAAGAGGAGCGACAATTTACCCTGGAGCAATTTGACAGGCATCCTAGCCAAAGGCCCAGCAACGTGGAAGTCCTTATTGGTGACTCAACAGTAAGGCCGTAAGGAAAACTGTCAGGTATTTTGTTTTCTCTTTTGACTAGCAGTCAGGTTCATTTTTTTTCAAATTTGAATTTAGATTAGTCGTTTTTTGCGTGTTGTCGGGTGCGCAAATCCGATCAGAAAGTAGATTGACTATAATTTTTTTAGCAATTCTTGAATGAATAATAAAATTTATTAACGTAATTTTTATCGGGTCGTTGAGATTCTCTTATAAATCACGTCTTCTTCACGGGGGAGATTGTAACAGATCTATTCGCGTTCTTTCTACCAATAATCCTCTAGGGGAATAATGGGTCTTTAAATATTATTCTATTGAAAACTTTCCTCCGAAGAAGGAGACGCAATTTATTCAAATCAAGGCTTGTATTTAAAGATTAACTCTCAAGTTCGAACAGAGAGGTTAGAAGCTAACAGTATAGCAAAAAGTAATTAACGTAAAGTAAGGCGAGAGCGCCTCGCAGAATATCTGATTAATATTAAGATTCACGATTATGGTCAATTAGTTGTTAAATTGGATTCGTGTCGGTTTGAAGTAGATTACTTTAGAAATTATCTTTAAATATAAGGTATATTGCCTGAACGTGCTAAGTGTAAGTGATCCGATTTATAATTATATCTCCAATTATCTCATTTACCTCGCTATTGCTCCTATATTTAACTATTGGTGCATTTCTTACTTGGGTTGCTTAAATTCGTGACGTTGTGACGGGCTCACGCGTCTTTTCATTAACATGTCCTTTGGGGCCAGAATTAGTCGCAACTCTTTTCCAACCAAACCAAGAAGTGAAGCATGAATGAAAGATGCAAATTAGGAAGCTTTTAAATAACAGAAGTTTAGAGTAAGCTAGGTGGCAATTTGGGGAATATTATGATAGTCCGTGATTCAAGTGTGAAGAGGTTTTGAAAGCTTAAGTGACAGCCAACAAGAAGTTATCCGTGACAGAGAGTCCTTAGGTCAAGGTGCATACCAATTCACGCCTGTGAACCGCAATTTCAAATAGGATTAAATAGAATGCTACTTCATGGGTCGATAAAGATAGGAGTGACTATTTAAATATTCGGATCTGTGATCGAATTGGAATTGAGCTTTGGCGAGTTAGTTATTGATAGTGGTACGGGCTATGTTATTTCGGTATTATATATACTGTGTGTTTAGCCACCATAGATTGTCTCACATATCATATTATTATCTATTCTGTTATAGGTTTAAGTTTAAGATCTTAATAAAGTCCTATTAAGATCATGACAGCTTCTAGTTCTTCATTTATTCCTACATCTCACGCTGAGAATCAAGGAGAAGGGCACCCGAGAGGGGCGCCCTTGCATTGGCGCCCAACGAAATTGAATTTATGTAACTCCGAGGTAAGAGGCGCTAACGGGTTGAGTGTTTTGCCAGAAGAATACTTTTCTGGGTCCGAGAATGTTAATGAATTTTTGAAGGGTATTGACAATCAAATACGATGACTTGCAATACCCAGTGATTTATCACGTGCTTATTTGAAAGGTCATCTCCTCGGGAGGGCCCCAGATTGGTATCAGATATTTGGATCAACGTTAGTGCAGAATACAGCCACGGACTTTGCGCAGTTAAAGGCGGCTTTGTCAAAGGCATTCCCTGCTATCCGTAATAAGAAAGATTTCGAAATAAAGTTTTATGCGTCCCAACAGAGAAGGGACCAGGAGCCAACAGATTTTGTTTACGATCTGTTAAAACTGCATAAACAACTAGAACTGGTAGTGTTCGCATAGCAATAGTTCACGCCATAAATCGAGTAGTTTTGAAAGTGTACAACGGAGATCAAATGAGTCGCAGTATGGTAGGAAGAAGGGGTCAGGTGTAAAGCGTGAGTTAGAGAAAAAAGGGATAAGTTTTAAGAAAGGTCAGGGTGAGAGACACACAGGTAAGACCTATAAGCGTGGACCACTTATCAGATCACCACCTGGCTCTTGGTCAAAACCCAATAGAAAGCTCAAAATGAGCAGGAAAGAGACTAGTGGGTATAAAAGATCGCTTGACTCTGTCTGGAGGACCAGAGAGAAAGCAGAGGAAGGGGCAAAAAAATCAGGGTGAAAAAAGACAGTTAACTTTAACTAGTAATAATGAATTACAATGCCCTAGAAAGAGATATAGAGGAGATGAAATAGTGATGCCCAGTTCTAGTGGGTGCAACCTCAGACCAAGAAGAGGAGCAAAAGTGGAGTCCCGACCAACCAATGAGATGAGGACACAACAAGGAGGACCAGTTTGAGCCAGGAAAAGCCGAGAACATCACTACAGCCCCTACATCAAAGAGCAAGCAAGGTCAAGCAGCAAGAATACCAGAAGAAGTAGTCTACAATAGAATTACCAGGAAATATGAAAGAAGGAGCGAACAGCAACACATCCATCTCCCTGGAGGTCCTAATAGGAGACGTCAACTACAAGTCATAAAAATTAGGTTGTATCGTTTCATTTTATATTCTTTCAAACAAGTGGTCGGAAGAATTATTGCACAGAAGCAAGTCATGTCTATTTATTTAAAATTTACCTCGCCAAGCAAGAGTTGATACTAAAATGAGTGCATTTTTCTAGAAGATGAAAAATGAGCTTTTGACTCGTAAATTTTTTTTCAAAATTATGGAGAAAACAATTGTAAATATGCATTTGTTTACTTCTATGTATGACTTCACTGAGATGCGATAATTCCTTTGGTTGTTTGTTTTAAAGGTTTATTGAAAAATGTTTGTAATTGTATAATATATATATATATATTGTTATATTGATTCTCATATTAGTGTACATCTGGTTCGGGGAAACGCGGTGTAGACAGATAACTAACAATAACACTAACGGCGCTGCGCAATTAGAGGGGAAGTTTATTGGAAAAGCCAGATGAGGTGTATATATGAAAATTAGTTTTAAGTTAAAGGTGGTATATATAATGTATAAAATTATGAAATGTAATGGTATTATGTGAAAATTTGTTATTCCAAGTGATTTAAAGGAATTTTATTTCATCGTGACAGACCCTGAATTCTTGATAGGAAACAGTTTTTTTCACATTGTAAATCCGACAGGATGGATGAGACATGTCAATAAAGAAGAAAATTGTAATAGTTTTTAAGTAGCATTAAGTAGAATTATGTTAGTTAAGGGGTGCGTGGCCCTGGTTTTTCCAACTGAGACATATATGGTTTTTTCCCGGGCCCGTTGCCAGAATAGGGCACGCCCATTTATTTTGTAAAAGAGAATCTACCGTGATTAAAATACATAACTGACAATGTGGTCTAGTTAATTGAGTAAAATTTATTGTGGCTGTCGGAAGTTCAAATTAGAGAGGAATATTAAAAATTAAAGTTTAAGTTTAATATTGGAAATTAATGGTTAAAATGACTATTCGAATTTAAAGTTTAAATAGATTATTGAAAGTCAGAGGTTCAGAAAAATAAAATTTAGGCACGTAATTTCTTAAGGGCCATTAAGACCCTCGAATAAATCACGTTTTGCTTCTTGGGGGATTGTGACGGGCTCACGCGTCTTTTCATTAACATGTCCTTTGGGTTCTTTGGGTCCAGAGAATTAATGGCAATTCTTTTCCAACCAAACCAAGAAGTGAAGCGTGAATGAAAGATGCATATTAGGAAGCTTTTATAAAACAGAAGTTTAGAATAAGCGGTGTGGCAATTTGGGGAATATTATGATAGTCCGTGATTGAAGTATAAAGAGGTTTTGAAAGGTTAATTGACAGCCAACAGAAGTTATCCGTAACAGAGAGTCCTTAGGTCAAGGTGCATACCATTGCACGCTTGTAAACCACAACGAGTGCAACTTCGAGGGACGATAAAGGTAGGAGTGACTATTTAAATATTTGGATCTGTTATTGATAGTGGTCCGGGCTACGTTATTTCGGTATTATATATATTTTGTGTTTAGCCACCGTAGATTCTCTCACATATATTATTATCTGTTCTGTTAGAGGTTTAAGTTTAAGATCTTAATAAAGTCATATTAGGATCATGGCAGCTTCTAGTTCTTCATTTATTCCTACACCTCTAGCTCATGCTGATAATCAAGGAGAAGGGCGCCCGAGGGGGGGGCGCCCTTACAACGTTGTTGAGAATTGTTAATAAATTGAGCTTGTATTGACTATATATTGCTAATCTTTCTTCTGACCCTCTTACACTAATGGATGGGACCACCCATCCATTACATTTGGAAAGCCTAAAAACCAAGATGCTTCAAACACATGAATCCAAAAGCTTCATCGATCTATTGACAACACAGTAAAAAAAAAAGAATGGCGCAAAACCTAGTAATAGTCATTGATTGCTCTTGATGAAATTGACTATTTGTTGACAATTCGCCAGCCCACTTATGAAACGTAAAACTGAAATCAGTACAAATATAATTTTTTCCACTTAATGGCAGCATCAATATAACAGCCTTTTTACTAGGGCAGTGATTCCCAAAGTGGTCTATATAGACCCCCAGGGGTCTATGACGACCTGCAAAGGGTCCACGTCAGTAAAAAAATAATTTGGGGGTCCATGAGGTGTAACATGGGGTCTAAGATATTGGCTCTCATTAAACCAGATCGTGACTTTAATTTTAAAAGAAAATTTAATCAAGTGGAAACCAAATTTTATCTATTTAATAGATTTGCTTACGAAATTTAATGAGTTTAATTTGCACTTACTGAGCAAAGCATAAATTTTATTAAAACAAGAACCATTTCAGCATTTCTCTCCAGAGTTCAGCAAAAGAAGTATAATACACGAGGTCTCGAATTCTCTCAATTTGTCACAGACAGTCTGTCAAGACGTTTTAGCCTACGTTTAATATTTAAATGACTTTGATTCCAATTTTGAAACCAAATTCGAGAATGCTTTGACTATGGTAATACCACAATAGGCAATGAATTCATATGGTCACATTGAGAAAAAAATGTCACATTACAGTAGGAACTGATCGTAATAAGCACTAATGAAGATCTTAAAGTTTAGAAACGGATATCAGCAATTTTAGTTTTAAAAAGTCAAACATGTTATTTCTGCCGAATTATAGAATATCGCAAGGAAATTTTTAATTACTGTTCCTAGTGTGAAGGAATTTCAGCATGGTTGCCAATCTCCAAAACAAAAAAAAAGATAGGAAGAAAAAAAATACTAGACACTACCAACAGGGGAGATTTAAGGTTAAACCTGACAAGATTGATACCAAATGTTGAAATTTTGATAATGTAGCACCAGATTCATCCCACCCTTTAAAATCATTTGTTTATTGTATAATTATTTTATATTTAACAGTTTTATTTATTAATAAAATTTTTATTTAATTAATTAACATGTGCTTTAAAATTTTAAACACTGCTCATTACAGTTAGAAATTTAATTCTTTTAAAGTAGGAGTAGTAATACCAGCAGTCAAAAAGATACTTAAGTTGATACATTTGCAAAGATTCAATATTAATTAGCAGTGGTCTATCTCAAACCGAAAAACATGGCAAGGGGTCTATGCAGTAGCGCACACAAAAATTTTTCAAGGGGGGGGGGTCGAAAGTTCACCATTCTTGTATCATGCTCCTTTAAATTTTGTCGATTTTAGGGAACAAAATACAGTAAAAAGCTAATTATTGAATAAATAATTAGCATTCATTAATAAAATTAATCATTAATAACAAATAATTAAATTTTACGTATTATATACATGGAATTATAATCAATCGGAAAAAAATCAAGGGTTTTGTGTGGGGGGGGGGTCCGGCCCCCAGCCCCCTTGTGTGCGCCACTGGGTCTATGAGACAAAAAAAGTTTGGGAACCTCTGTACTAGGGCATAAGAAACTTCACGGTTCATTACAGAAAACTATTTTAAGATAATTCTTTATATCAAGCAGCTGGTGGAAACAGTGATAAGCTTGCAAAATGTGTGAATATATTGAATGCCTTTCACTAGAGATAACAAAGGCTGTTAAATCCGTACTAATAAGTTGTACTCCACACTGTTTTGCAGAGCAGTTTTTGAAGTGTCCTCAGTAAAAATATTGCAGAATTGATTGAACTTGTCAAAATCAGATGCAGTGCTCAAAAATGAGAATATTTAGAAATCGATGTGTGTGTGCGTGATAACTTATAATATAACAATATAAAATTTTCTTTTTTCAACTATAGCTGAGGTGATGTGTGTGTTAGCTCTTTAATAAAAATAACTTGGAAAGTAGTGAGGAAGATGAAGATGAATCAGACGAAAAGTGTGACTTAAAAAAACTTTACAGGAGCCTTATAATACACCTCTCGAAAAAAGAAACCATAATAACTGTTGGTGTCAGTGAAAAATTTAAGGTAATCAGAGTGACTTTAATATCCATGTGAAAAAAAATGCTTGCAATGCACAGCCTTTTAAGTAAAATCGTATAATAAATAATTTTCAAAAAGATTCATTAAGAACGAAACACACACTATCATTCACACACACACACACATTTCACACATTTTTGCAATCATTAACAATCTGAATTTAAAATTAAATTACATTTTTATGATAAAGGCATGTGAAAGAGACAGCAGTATTACAACAATCACAAGAAATGTCATGATTATCATCTTCGCCCTCCATTGGCGAAATTATTTCTGTAATATCTTGAACAAAACTTTATGTCCATGTTTCAACTGATTTAACAGCGAACTCAATAAATAATCTTTGTGTTTTGGTTAGGCAACAATAACGTAAAATTCTCTATAAGAGGACTTGAAATCCCATTGAAATTTCCCAGCTTTTTATGAATTATAGCTGATATAGCATAGTTGATTCCTTTGAGCATGAGTTTTCCCTCTTTGGAAAGTAATTAGCTGGAGGTTCGAATACCGGTTGAATATCTATTCACATGTGCATCGTTCTTACTTTTCTATTCTTTCTCACCGTGTTTGGGATCGTGAACTCGATGCCCTAATATTCTCAAAACAGACAACACTGTGATTCAAGTAATTCTCAAAAATGGAAAATCCTTGTCTCCAATGGCGTAGGTATAAAAATAGAAGTAAAGCAAAATTTTCGTCTTGTAATTTGGGCCGATCACAATAAATCAAAAAAAGTCATGTAAAAATAATTTTTTTTTCAAAATCATGTGAAAGAAGCACACTTGCAAAAACAGAATTGGATGTACTACACAAAAAATAAATGAATAATAATTCTCTTTAACAGAGAGTTCAGTGTTTTAACTAATTATTGCAAAAATTTTATGAATTTTATTTCTTACTATAAACACAGACGAGATCATAACTTTTTAAAATCAAAATTTACATATATCTCAGACAAATAGAAAAAACTCTTCATCACTATTTATGAAATTTTACATGCATACTGCTTCGATGTGAAAATTATAATCATATTAAAAACACTTAATAAATTTCTCTACATTAAAACACATCCTCAATAAAATCTAATGAATACTCAAAATTAAGTGTTTATTATAAAGTAATTTATCTATGTTATAATGATTAGAAGCAATTTTTGTGACGTCTTTAAAATTAAATTTACATAAAATTCCAAAAATATACTTTTATTAGAAACAAAAATGTTTCAAAATAATTAGATAAATCTCTCTTTTTTCACTTTGAAATCAGATAATTCAGTTGTTCTTATTTTCAACACACATACACACACACATATATATATATAATGTGGAGATAATACTAAGAGCTTATATAAAAGCAACCAAATCAGATAAGAGTGATAGTAAAAATACAAAAATTGTTGTACAAATTTTTCGATCATAAACTACCTCATTTATTGTCATAATTGATCTCAAAATAAAAATTACATATTACTTTCTGACTGAAGTATACAAAACAAACATTAATGCAAAAAAATCATAAATTCATTTAGAATATTACACACACACACACACACACACACACACACACACACACACACACACACACACACACACACACACACACACACACACACACATACACACACACACACACACACACATATATATATATAGAGTATAACATACACAACCATACGGAAATATATTTATCAAATATATACAATAAAATAATCCGAAATTTTTTAGAAAAAAAAAGTTATAAAAACACGCATTTAGGACAACAGTAATCCAATTGCTCACTAAGAGTTTTCAACCAGGGATGATAGCAAGCAAAAGATGAGATTTTTTAAATGGGTAATCAGAAGAAGAAAAATAAATAACTGATATGCATCACACAAATCCCGTTTTTAAGTATTACTTCTCACAGAAATATATCAAATGGGAAATATATTCTAACTTTCAGAAACAAATTTATTGAATATTTTCATTAACTACAAAGCAAGTGTGTTTTTACAACTACAAATATTACAAAAATATTACTTTGTAAAGTACTTTAAGTGACGAAAAAAAAATTGATTTGTATAAATTGTTTTACAGGAGATTATAAATTTATTCCAAAATTTATTACATAATGGCAATGCTTTTTCTCCCTCAGCTGTGACGAAATGAAACTTGAATAAATTACATAATATAATGTAATGTGATTAAATACCTTTATTTTTATAATGTAATTTCAACAGTACACATACAATTTATTTGACGTTGACACTATTTCTACCGGAGCTGTCGAAAGAAATTTTTTAATTTTTTCTCTGTCATTTATTATTCAACAATTCTTTATTACTTCCGCAGTCATTTGCATCTAAATGCAAAAATGTTAAAATACACCTTTGGGTTGTAACATATAAATATATATACAACTATAGTAGAAATAGTATTAAAAAATTGCACAGAAATAAAGACATGCTTCAAATGTAATGTTAACTTGAAAACAAAATGGTATTGAAAAAATAAAAGAAACAACTAATCGCATGCAAGTCTACAGCACGACACACATATATTAAATATTAAACAATTTTTCGCAAAACATTGAATTTTTAATTTTAAAATAACGTCTTATGCACTTGGTGTAATATTTCCTATGTTTACTGTATCAGATGTCGTCGGATCGACATAAACTTGACGCGATCTGGCTCGACGATTCCTTGCTAATCTTATGCCTTCAAAGCCCATAAGGCAGCCCCACAAGACAACATCTATCCATTCCGTTACCTAGGGGAGGAATTGTACTATTAAAAACAAAAGTAATGCCCGCATAAGGAAAGAGAAACGGATAATAAAACAAAAATCACATTTCAAATATGCAGACATGATTCAATCAGTACAGGAGACTATTCAAGTAATTACACTCATGTTCAAAAGTTAAGTAGAATTGCTTTTTATACTTACAAAATTGTAAATCGTAAGAGAGAAGAAAATTGGTATGCAAATATATAAAAAGATTCCAAGGGAATAAACCAATGAAAAAAAAGGGACAGTATTACTGTTTATTATCGAAATAAGAAGCATTTTTGATTGTAAGAATTGTCAAATCAACAGTTAGAAATTTAATGAGAAAAGTTGTTAAAGAAATAATAATAAATTTTGTGGTTACTGCTGGTAGCCATGCATGCCGCCCAACGATTCGATATATTTCGATGAGTTTTGTGCGCTCAGAGTTCCAAGCCTGATCAAGAGCCACTTTCAATTCTGAAACAGTGTTTGGTTTGGGTTGTAGATGTTGTCTCCTGATAATATCCCGCATAGTCTCTAAGTACACTGGCATTCTAAATTAAGAGAATTTTTAAGATTTTGTCGATTAAAACTACTGGACAGATTTTAATGAAGTTTGGTAAGTATATAGGGCTGACATAATGCAAAAAAAAATACTATTAAAATACACACGCATGATCATGCGTAACACTCATCTAAGTTGGAAGGTAAGAAACAACAGTTGTAGAATAAATAAAAGAAATTGGATAAAAAGGGGTATGGTCCTCTCTCTTTCAGATAAACAGACCTCACACCGTGATTGTATACCGGAAATAAGACAATGAGGTTAATTCACGACAATGAAACGCCAAGTTGGAATCATGTGACAAGGATACTAATATTTCCCCGCGTTTTGAATCAGTGTGTAAATTTCGTATGCTTGATATGTTTACTTCTTGTGAGTGAAGCTTATTTCTGAAATTTTATTTATTTTTATTATATTTTTGCATTATCCTTGTTTATAATAATTAGGTACGAAGTATTTTTCTCGTAATTTTTTAGCATACTTTTTGTTTCATTTTAGTATATTTGTCATTTGGTGTTAGTGTACGAAGCCTGCGTCTACTTGCAGTTTGTTTATACATTTATTAATAGTTCTAGATTATTTTTTAGCATCCTTATAATAAGTCCTTTGTTTTCATGTAGCTTGTTATGTTTATTTACGCACGAGAATGATTTACAGTATAGAATTGAGACCATTGAATTTGGAAAAACTTTTCATATGTGTCCAATTACTTACTGGTACATTGTGTATCACTCCACATAAATTCATAAAATAGTGTAATTTATAAGAAACATGTAGATATGGAATAGTCGCATTTTGAAATGTTAATGTTTATACCTTTCATTGTCTGATTCCCTTAGTAATTACCAGCTGCAAATATTTAATGTTTTTAGAAATACTATCTCTATAATTTCTCATAGAAGAGTATGGAACATTCAGAAACATGAAATCCAAGTAAATATAATTTTGGAAATGAATTTATAATAAGATATGTTAATAACATGGATATATTTTTGTTTATTTAAAAATTTTCATACCTATTTCTAATGTTTAACAAGAGATTTATAATTTTTGAGAGCAGAGTGTATAAAATAATAGTTGGTTAATAATGAAAGTTTCTGATTAATAATTAGGAATTCTGTGATGGAAATGAAATTTTTTTTAACATCATTTAAAGGTTTGGGATATCTGAAATAATCTAATTATAAACAAACATTTGATATGTTTTATTGTTTGACTTCCTTTGTAATGATTACCCTTCAAAAGGTTTGAATTTTTTTAGAAATGCATGTCTCCAACATTCAGAAAAAAATGAATTTGACTTTTTAAAAATAAATTAAGAAACATGCTTAGAAAGAAATAGGCTTTTTAAAAAAATTATTTTATAGTAGAACAAATTACATTGTTTTCATGAAAATTTCTCGTATAATGAAGCAGAAAATTCTTATCGGACAGTTTTATTCAATAATCTCATACTCATTTTAATATACATTATTTATTGACACTTAATTTTAACATTACATGAATACACTATCAGTAAATAAAGCAGTTCATGATCTTCTGTATAAATCAGACTCTAGGAGTGTAACACTATACTATAAGGACAAATAGAGAACAAATCGAGGACCTAACTGCCAATATTTAACGTGCATAATATCTTGTTCAATTATTATATCTCAATTTTTATCTTATTGGTAATATCTAATAAAATTACCTGGAAACCTTATAAATAGCTTTTTCAATTTATTTACAAGAAAAAAGTATTAAATATCCTCAACGCAAACAAATAAAATGATACTGTAAAAAAATTAAAGAAAATCTTCTCCTAAATCACAGATTAAATAGCTATAAAAAGGTTAAATTATGCAGAATTTCTGAAATTTTCTCTCACTTTATTTATCTCATTAGGTTTATGACATAAAAACTTAAATTTTTAAACACCACCACAGGTAATTATTAGTAAACAAACAAGTAATTGGGTTGTCTGTTCTTTAAAATTAATTAAATCTATAAGATAAACAACTAGCTATGTGACATAGGAACTAGAAAGCAAAAACAAGAGACTGCATTATATTTGTAGGTTGTCAACAAAACTTTTCATAGTATTTTTGAGAAATTGTATATGGTATGGATCCAGATTATATATAAACGAAATATCCTAAGAATTTTAAAATTTCTGATCTTAAATCTATACAATCAACTTTCTGAATTTACATAAAAACAAATTAGAATACTTAAATCATGCAACTTATAGAAAGAAGTTTTGAATAAAAAATACACATATAAAATGGCAATGTAACTATTTTTTTGTAAAATATCTCGATACACTTTTTTCATGTCCTAAAAGTACAATAAACCTTTGTATAACATCTGATTATCATAACTGTAAAATTACATATTAAATATTCTCTCTCTCTCTAAAGCTTATATTTATTTTTAAACCCCCCTAATTTTCCTTACATTAATTTTTATTTTTATTAATAAATCTTTACATTGCATATACTACATCAAAATAAAATTGACAAAGGATTTTTTTTTGAATTTCCCACTAATTACAAAATTTCTACAATCTATTACTCTAAAATATACGAAGCATTATCTTCTGTTTTAATGGGAATATTTGATTTTTTACACTGAACATACCAACATTTAATGCATACCTATTTCTACCAGTTATTGTATGTATAGTGTTAAATATATACTTTAGTTCATCCAAACTCAAACTTATTTGGATTAATGTATTGACATATATGTTATTTCTTTGTCACTGATTATGCATCTAAAGTATCTTTTTATACATAATTATATATTTATGCTAAAAAAATTGAAAATGAAACAACATTAAGAAAATAGATTCAGAATTCTTGCTCTAAAGTTTTTTTTTTTGATGTTTGAAAATATATTAACTTCAAATATAAAATTAATTACTTCAAAGTTTGTCTAAGAAATGCTAAATCAGTACTCAAACCATTCCAAAATTTGGAACATACGTATTAAACTGTCAACTAATTTCGCCAAGCAAAAAGACATCCGAATTTTAAAAAAAATTATATCACTATAATTACTGTGTTCAAACATGATCATGAACTGTTTCCACTATTGGTTCTATATCGCAGCATTTGGCGGTTTTATGATTTGAAGAAATTAGTCGATATTATAATATACAAGTGCTCCAAATTTGCCTTTTCAACACTCGTCACTCAAAAATATCAGTGATTTTGGACAATTAACCCATTAAATTTTTTTCTGAAATTACCCCTTTTTTTTTACTGAATTTCGATTAATGTAGATTAATGAGAACAGCAATTTGTCAAGTTATTCATTTAAGGGTAAATAGAGAATTGAAACGGTTCTATTAAAATTTCGAATATTTCTATTGCTTTTAGAAAGTAAATATTCTACAGAATCCAATGTCTATACGTAAAATCCTATTTGGTTTCATGATCTTAATTATTGATCAATATCATAGAACTGATCTAAGTACGCTTCTTGGGTCAATATTTGTAAATACAACAAATTTATTCAGGACTTCAATTGATAAGCAGGAAAGTATCAATACAGATGAGCCTTTTAGACTTTAATACTTATGAAAAAATTAAAATCCAGAGTATACTTATGCTTAATACATTTCAGCTGAGTGAGTTAATATTAACGTCGCACTGTTCAGCTACACGAGGGCTTTTGGCGACGGACCACGTAATTTTGAACCATGGTCAAGTGACGTGGACGACACCTGAGCTGGCACCCCCCTCTCCTAACTACCACACCACACCAACGGGAGGACGTTTCAGCTCTCGACAGATTTAACGTGCATCGCTGCCCTACACGGCGGGTCTTTAGTGGTACTGGGATCGAACTCATGACATGCCTGCCATGGTTGAATACCTTAACCACTGGGCTACCGCAGCCCTCATACATTTCAGCTGAGGTTGCATAGATTTCTTCAATACACTGTGTTATACTTCAATAATATGTGTATAGTGTATATGTGAAACTTATCCTCAAAATTAATGAATTTTACATTTTGATAACCCTTGTGCAAATACCAATAAATGTTATCCATAGTAAAAAAAAAATTGTACATCTGTGTGACAAATTTATACCAGTCAAATTCTGAAAAACAGACGTGTTAAGAAATCCCTGTACTACATAATAAATAGATACACCACACAAATATTTTATAATTTTTATTTTTTGTGTAAAAGAATTATGGATTCAAAAATGACTTATTATTTTGACCATGCAGGAGAGAACAGGACTTTTACATTCAATATATATATACACAAATTTATCTTTTATAATATACACAATTTAATTAAAAAAATTTTAATGCCTTAATTTTTTAGCACATTCAGAATGAAATTCTCGATAAATAATACCTTTTTTACTAAAATGGTGCTGCGAATAAAGGCTTTAAAAAAATGTTGCATATTTTTTTACTTATAATTTTACAAAAGGTAAATGGTAATTTGCATTTCTAATTTATATTAGAATTATTTTAATTCTAATTATTTTATTTATTATTTAATTTATCCTCAAATATAAACATTAATGAACCTGTAGTAAATTAAGATATTTTTCCATTTCTGCAGTGAATGCTTTTCGAAATTTTTTCCCAAAAGAATGTAAAATTATATAGTATAATACATTATATATATATATATATATATATATATATATATATATATATATATATATATATATATATATATATATATATATATACACTGGTGTGCAAAAATTAATGACGAGACGGTTTTTTCAATATAACTTTGTACAAAAGTTTTCCAAATCAACACATTTAATACCGTAAGATCCCCCAATACGTAAGGACATGTGTAATATGTAAGCAACACTTACTAAAAGAGAAATCAGAGGGATAAAAAAGCTTGATTGAAAAAGTAGCATGGAGCGCAATGCGACTGAAGGCTGAAAACATCCCTGTGATGGGTGTCCAGTACGAAATATCCGGTCTTTAGTAGGATATGATCTCCCCTGACTGCTAGGCAGGTTTCACAGAGTCTGCCTATGCTGAGAATGAGGGCGTCAATGAAATGTTGAGGCATTGCTGCCCATTCGTCTTGCAGCGCCAATCGAAGCTCCCGAATCGTTACTGGTGGTACGGTACGAGCTGCCAAGCGTCTGCCTGAAAATCCCATACATGCTCGATGGGATTGAGATCCGGAGATCGTGCCGGCCAATCCATACGTTCAATATCCTCACTCTCTAAGAGATGTTCGACAGCTACTGTGCGATGACATGGTGCATTGTCGTCCATGAAAAGGAACTGCAGACCCATAGCGCCTCTAAAAAGACGCACATATGGAAGAAGTCTCGTTACAATAACGGGTCCCGTTGACTGAACCTGCGTCGAAGATGTGAAGGTCTGTACAACTACCAAGCATGATGCCTCCCCAAACGAGATCACCGCGACCTCCATACCTGTCCCTTTCAATGATGTTCGAAGGATAATTGCGGCTTACCCGCTCTCTCCAGATGAGTATGCGATGAGAATCGCTACTCAAACTGAATCTGCTCTCATCTGTAAAGAGTACTCGTCCCCATTCATTGTCTCTACAATTCCGGTGTTCCCGGCACCACAGAGAACGCCTTCTCCGATGGGCAGGCGTTAAAGGTACACACCGTACAGGGTGTCGTGCAAACAGACCACCACCGTGCAGTCTTCTGGCCACGGTAAAAACGCGATATCGGTCGTCCAGTCGCCTGTGTCGTGTGTCTAGCGATTTCTCCCGCTGTCTGCCGCCTGTTTCTTCTGGCCTGTAAGACAATGTACCGGTCATCTGCGGGTGTGGTTCCTCGTGGACGACCACTACTGAACCCCGGATAGCTGTTCCTGTAGTTTGAAATTGTCTCCAAAGTCGTGAAACGATGTTGTGAGCAATTCGAACTCTGCAGCCACACTTGTCACACTGCGGCCTTCCTCCAACTTCCCAATGATTCGACCTCGGTAAAAGCATCCAGATGTCGTCTAACAGAATGATTATTCGCCATTTCTCGCTGAGGCAGCAACTCGGTGTGATTTTAACTGCTATACGGCGTGCACAATCTATTTGCCAGAAATATTGATCTTACACCGACAACATGCTTTATACTACTCAGACACTCCCCCATTAGGTCTACCTGCATATCTGCGCATGTGCTACCGTACATCACCTTACTTAATCTCTTGATTGTTCTTTCTGTCCGCTCTGCCTCTTCGTTCAGCTTATATGCTAATTTTTCGACTTCGTCCTTAATTTTTGCACACCAGTGTATATATATATATATATATATATATATATAGAGAGAGAGAGAGAGAGAGAGAGAGACAAAAACTTGTTTTAATATATGACATGTCGGGTTACATATCAGATTCTTGTGTTTTTATCTTAGATAACTTAATACAGAAATATCTCTATTAACTACTCTGAAGATGTGTAAAATAATTTTTAAAAAATTTAAGTTAACTAAATATATTTTATCTTTTTATGTATGTTCTCTATATAATTTTATTTAAAATAAACAAAAAGTATTTACATTTCTGATTATATCTATCCAAATTCCTTTTAGCAGAAGTTTCTTTTGTGAATACAAAAATAGTAGGAATGGAGCTGGCGACGATTTCTAAATGTTTGGTATTGAAAACAAGCTTATTCAAAGTGGTCAGAGCTTAATAAGTGAGAAGATGGTTTAAAATCCTTACGCTTCATCATCTTATCCATGTTTACTAAACACTCGAATTTTTTTACCGGGATATTAAAAAAAAGATTTTTTTCCTATACAGTCATCTTATCTTTTACTGTAATCGATTAACCATATATAGTAAAAAACGAAATTTTAGTGGGTATAAGGTAAAAAAAGCAAGAGCAAATTAGCACACAAAGGAAGTGTTAGGTTAGAATTAAGCGGGAAACAAACCAAAACATATTCACGTGCCATCCTCATCACGTGATCGTGACGTCACATGAATCAACCTCATTTATGAGTACCTGAGGCAATTAATCCCACTCGTTCAACAACTCTGTTTTCAGGCTTTGGATGGTTATCCGAGGGAGTTTGCGAGTTGTAATTGCGTCACAGACATGCTCCTCTATACGGATTAGGTTTGGAGATCTAACAGGCCAGTCCAATCCATATAAAAGAATGGAGAGAATGTAAGGAGAGAATCAGGAGCCCGCAATATCCGAGAAATCGGCAATTACAGTAGCGAGGACTTGATGGACTGGGCAGGCATTACATTGAATGGCCGCACAGACCTCCATGTCTATGAAAGAGGCATTGTGAATGCTGTGAGGTATAGGGATGAGGTCTTGGAACCCTATTTTCACCTTTTCACGGGTGCAGTTGGCTGTGATTTTATTTTAATGGATGACAATGCGATGCCCATAGGGTTCATCTGGTCGAAGAATTTCTGGAAAGTGAGGATATTCACCAAATGCATTGTCCATGTTAGACATACCATTATCCGTGTAGAACATACCAGGAACGCTCTGGGATACAACTTGCAAACCTCCGAGAACCATCTAAGGCAGTGCTTCTCAAAGTTTGAATATTCGCGACCCAATATTCAATCATAATTTTCCTCGTGCCCCCCTATACAATATAACAATGTATTGAATTGAATAGTACTATACTTTGACTCTAAAATTACGATATTTCTTTTACCCCTTAAGTACTTCTGGTGTACATAAACGTCTCACTCAGCCAAAGCGTTATTATTCCTGGACGTATATATACGTCTTTCCCAAGTACGATCTCTTCTGTGCACTGCTATCCATTAAATTATTCCGAAGGCTTTGGAATGCAATAAAAGGCCCTTGACAACAATGGTTGCGAAGGATTTACTTCTTTCAGATTATTTGCTCCTTTATTCCTTTCCCCCTCCCCCAATACATCCCATACGCGCGCCTACGTGGAAAATGGTTGGCATTAGGGAGCGAATCGCGTACCATTTAATCGGCAGTTAAGGGATGAACTATAAACCATACAAATGATCAAGATAAGTGTTAATTTTTGTATATAATTTTTTATATGACAAACCCATGGGGGTCACTGTGGTAATTATTAAACTTGTTCTTAACTTAGTAGTGTTAAATTAATTATAAAATACACTGTGCAGCACTGATACATTTATAAGTGTAATATATCACTGTAAAAATGTGCATTTCATTTTTTATTATATCAGAATGTACAGTGTTTGTTTACTTTCACTAAATTAATAATTTTTTAAAATAATCTTTTTGTCTTTGACTTTTCAATATGTTCACGCCCCAAGGGGCGCTTGGTTTGAAACACTGATCTAAGGCCTGAAAACATAATTGTTGAACGAGTGGGATTAACTGCCACAGAAACTCATAAATTGCTTTATTTCCGGGACAAAATCACGGTGCGAGGTCTGTTTATCTGAAAGAGGGGACCATACCTAGTAATCAATTGTTTTTATTATATTCTGCAACTGCTGCTTCATACCTTCCGACTTCAGCTTGGCGTTACGCACGATCATGCAAGTGTATTTTTAACTTTTAATGGTTTTCTTTTCGTATTATATCAGTCCTATAGACTTACAAGTTGTATTAAAATCTGCCCAGTAATTCTAGAGATAATCGACAAAAATTTAAAAATTCTCATAATTTTGAACACAAGTGTAATAATGATTAGTGCATGTGCGTGATACCTTCACATTTATGATGATCCACAGCTGGAACGTGCATTATCATTCACATAAACATGGATCTAGGATCGACTGCATCTCAAAATAGGTAAGCGTAGGTTAAAATAATCAGCCATTATATGTTTGAGCGGAAAAATGTCGTCCCAAGATGTGAAGTTTGTACGACCATCAAGAATTATGGCTGCCTTTCTTATGATTTCCTTTGAAACCCAGGCGTTTTCTTTGCTATGTCTTTCGGAAAAACCGGTTCCACGATCTCTCCAAATCGTTATACGGTGAGAATCTGCAGATTTAATCTGGAGT